>OZ007578.1:11724888-11769888 GCA_963931925.1 Onchidella celtica | reverse complement strand
CAAGCCGAAGTTACCGGGTTCTATCCCCCGTCGGTACAGACATGCTGGAATTTTCTTGGGGGAAACATTTTTAACTCTGAACCTACGGAAGGTAGGATCGAGCGCATGGTCTTCTCGGATAAGGACGAAAAATTCAGAGGGCCTGTGTGCACGTTCACACGTTAAAGATTCCTTGGCAGTTGAAAGTCAAGAAGAGCAGACTGAATGAGGCCGCTGCCCAGGCAAAATTCTAACATACTAATCCCTCCCAAAAAAATACACAGAAAAAAAACAACCAAGAAAAATAGCAACAAGAAAAGCGAGGTATGAATGGCAAGAACAGCGAAATCTCTAAACTAAAGACATGAAAGGGTGAGAAGCAAGTGTAGAGAGACGACAAGACCAACCAGTCAGCAGCAGCTCTACATACACAACAGAACTGGAGCTGAGCAGGACTGCGGAAATCGCCTGCCTGCCCGACTCCACCAGAAATGGTCAATATTTCAGTAGCTGTGGGGCATCACAAGCACTGTTAGCATTACCTTCTGCCCGGCGTAGCGCTGATGCCCACGGGGCATAATGTCATGTCATTAGATTAGTCTTGTTTTATCAATCATTCATGCGTGTTTTAATTTGTCAGCACCAATTCGTGAGTGCATGAGTACCAGCCACATGGTTATGGATCTATCTCCCTTCCTCCAGATCTCCCCCGCACCCCCTTAAAAAAAAACACCCCCACTTAGCTAAGTATGGATTGTGAATTTAGAACTCAGTTGGATGTTGTTTTCTGCATTGTTTACTACCTATCGACATGACCAGTATAGACAAATTTCAGCCAATACCTACCCACTGCCGTGACCAGTATTGACAAGTCTCAGCCAATACCCACCCACTGCCGTGACCAGTATAGACAAGTCTGAGCCAATACCCTACCCACTACTATGTCCAGTATAGACAAGTCTCAGACAATACCTACCTACCCACTGCTATGACCGGTATAGACAAGTCTCAGCCAATACCCTACCCATTGCCATGACCGGTATAGACAAGTCTCAACCAACACCCGACCACTAGACTATACAACAAGGTCACCAACTGAATGCATGGTCGGCCATTTTATTTGGGGTAAAAGCTGCACGTTTCTGCTTCTCGCACCGCGTTCACTGAACAAATGGTCCAGTGCGCCACTCCACAAAATAAAGGCCAGTAGAACAACTGTTTGACATCGTTCTGACGGTGTATTTCTTATGAATGGTGCTACAAGTACGTACGTCCCCTACGTTTTTTGCGCTAAAGATACGTATTTTGAAACCTTTTTTGACTCCAGGACTGCCGAGCTCTTCCCAGTATACTCCTAACAGCCTTGAGTAATTATTCTTTCAGATTTTCTTTTTGTTTTCCTCCTTTTTTTTTGGGGTGGGGGGGGGGGTTGAAAGGGTAGGGGGCAGGGTTAGGGTTTCGATAAGATTTTGAATTGAGGTTAAGGACGGAGTTAGGGATAGTTAGGTATACTACGCGTCCTTAGCGCAAAGACGAATGGGGACCGTATGCACTTATAAAAACAGCCATTTCTTATACAGGTAGTGCCCCACCCACTTTTTCCCCAATCAAAATGGCGTCGCGAGTCACCTCTCAGTCAACATTCGCCGTCCGTCTGTAAAAGACGCGCTGTGTGCATCCTTCATAGCAACATAATTATCTGCACGGTCTCAGGGTATTTCCTTTCTTTGATTTTGAAAAAAAGAAGTGCCTGGGATAGAGAGATAGGTCAATGAAGACGGGAACAGAATTAAGGACAGGTAAGACAATATGGAAGAAAACACAGAACTGAATGGGTGAAATGGACTCAGACTGGCCTGAGAGAAAGCAAACCAAAACCAGAGAGAGAGAGCGGGGGGGCGGGGGGGGGGCGGGACCCTGAATCCATGGAAATACAACGCTGTTTGTCCATGTTTGTGATGCTGACGACATTAGAATATTCCACATCTAGAAAGAGAAAAGGATTTAAATATTAAATTTTAATGGCGGGTATCAAGTTCTCTATAGCTTGGGATTGTCCGTGTAGGGTGAGTGGCAGGGCAACAGCGGGAGAGAGAGAAAGACAGAGAGAGAGGGGGAGGGAGAGACAGAGAGAGAAGGGGGTGAAGGGGGGGGGGACACACAAACACACAGAGAGAGAGAGAGAGAGAGAGAGAGAGAGAGAGAGAGAGAGAGAGAGAGAGAGTTGCACTTCTTAAGAAAACACAAAACGCAGATGAAGACAAAGTGTAGAGAACTGAAAACCATGGCTAAATCATTAATGTTCAGATCTATGGCTCTTGTTGTTGTGCCCATCTAAGACCTGAGGAGATTATGCATGATAGACTGGGTATCTAGCACGTCAGTGGTAACCGCCCAGTCCTCTTTGGTTCCTTACAGGAGTGATACACTAGCAATGGCCATGGACTAACGACCTGAGCTGCCGGGTGTGTCAGAGAAGTTCTCCATCATCTGTTGGACCACAGGAACATCGGAAATGTGCACGTCGCTGGTGCGGCTGAAGAACATCCTGACTTTGTATGGTTTTGTGTTAGCTTAGTCTGTGGGCGTGGTCAACCTAACTCTCCACTCACACAGTTTGCACACACGTTCTGTAAATTAGTGATGACCCATGATCATTGTCTGAGCACCTGATCGGAATTTGTCTATTCATTTTAATTAAGCTCCGTGGAATTTTTCTATTACAACATTACACCATTACACCATAGCCAATCTGTTCTAACATAACTGAAGAAAGTTGTTCCAGAACTGGGTAATGTTAAATTCTGCATGAGTTGTGGCCCCTTTCAGATATTCATTCAAAGTCCAAAATGTGTAAAATGCCGTTCAGTTAAAACGTGTTATGTCTCGTCCTTATCCGAAGATAATGACGGGACATAGCGAGCAAAGATCTAGACGGGACATAGCGAGAAAAGATCTAGACGGGACATAGCGAGCAATGATCCAGACGGGACATAGCGAGCAAAGATCTAGACGGGACATAGCGAGCAAAGATCTAGACGGAACATAGCGAGCAAAGATCTAGACGTGACATAGCGAGTAAAAATATAGACAGGACATACTGAGTAGAGATATAGAAGGGACATAGCGAGTAAAGATATAGACGGGACATCGCGAGTAAAGATATAGACGGGACATAGCGAGTAAAGATATAGACGTGACATAGCGAGTAGAGATATAGACGGGACATAGCCAGTAAAGATATAGACGGGACATAGCGAGTTAAGATATAGACGGGACATAGCGAGTAAAGATATAGACGGGACATAGCGAGTAAAGATATAGACGGGACATAGCGAGTAGAGATATAGACGGGACATAGCCAGTAAAGATATAGACGGGACATAGCGAGTTAAGATATAGACGGGACATAGCCAGTAAAGATATAGACGGGACATCGCGAGTAAAGATATAGACGGGACATAGCGAGTAAAGATATAGACGGGACATAGCGAGTAGAGATATAGACGGGACATAGCCAGTAAAGATATAGACGGGACATAGCGAGTAGAGATATGGACGGGACATAGCCAGTAAAGATATAGACGGGACATAGCCAGTAAAGATATAGACGGGACATAGCGAGTAAAGATATAGACGGGACATAGCGAGTAAAGATATAGACGGGACATAGCGAGTAAAGATATAGACGTGACATAGCGAGTAGAGATATAGACGGGACATAGCCAGTAAAGATATAGACGGGACATAGCGAGTAAAGATATAGACGGGACATAGCGAGTAAAGATATAGACGTGACATAGCGAGTAGAGATATAGACGTGACATAGCGAGTAGAGATATAGACGGGACATAGCGAGTAAAGATATAGACGGGACATAGCGAGTAAAGATATAGACGGGACATAGCGAGTAAAGATATAGACGGGACATAGCGAGTAAAGATATAGACGTGACATAGCGAGTAGAGATATAGACGTGACATAGCGAGTAGAGATATAGACGGGACATAGCCAGTAAAGATATAGACGGGACATAGCCAGTAAAGATATAGACGGGACATAGCCAGTAAAGATATAGACGGGACATAGCGAGTTAAGATATAGACGGTGCATAGCGAGTAAAGATATAGACGGGGCATAGGATATAGCAAGTGTTAACTGAACACTTACACCGTGTCTTACACTCATTTTAAAAGGACTATCTGAAAGGGGCCATAACTTATACAACATCATTTGACTTTGCCAGTTTTGGAAGAAAGCTCTTCAGTTATGCGGACTGGGGGGGGGGGGGGGGGGGAGGATGTCTGACCAGCCCAAGCGTTACCCTCCTCCCACCCCCTCCCCCGCCCCCAAACCGACCTATCCCTCGGAACAATAAGTAGTATAATTATAGAAATGGTATTTGTCATTGACTCAATCAGAAAGATTTCCCCCGAGGACACAGACAACTACGCCGATTGTGGATGTTACATAGTGAATGCTCCAACACCCAGCATAACTCAGTTCCCTACATTATTCAATTGCGGGGACAGTTACCAGACCTTCAGTAATGGTGAGGAGTATCAAAGCCTGACCTAATTTCCGAGATATTTCTGTATAGATTCTGCTCTTTCTCTGTCTGCAGTTCAAATATAGAGTGAACAAAGCGTGAAAGAGTTCTCACTGAGTCCCACATTACTGTGTTGACCAGATTTGACTTTTCACCAGCACGAGCCAGTATAATTATCGCGCCGCAATGTCGAGAGTTATTCAGAATGTCTCAGTTTGATACTGCCCATCTGTCATACATAACTGCAGACACAATCTTTCCTCCCATGACTTTCCACGCCCACTCAAAGAGGGAGTCAAAAATAAGCACACGACATTTCATTCGGGGCTATCACGACCACATTCTGAGAACCCGCTAAGACCAGCGTCACCGTGGAGCTTGACTCTTCGAGCCATTTGTAATGGCAATTGGGAACTTAACCTTATCGCAGTCGTACGTCACGTAACCCTCGAGTTGATCTACTCGAACATTTGTTATTCTGTATCATGTGCTGAACAGGGAGATCATCGGCCTTTGGTTAGCCGGCTGACCTCCTCTGTGGGCCTGACTAATACAAGCATGATCGTAGAACGTCCCTGATGCGCTCCCTTACGTCCCCCTCAACTAGTGTCATGAGCATAACTCAAAGGGGAAGGTACAAGTCCTCGCACGTTGATTCAGTTTTGGCCTATTTGCGGATATCTGACCTTTGCCCTGTCCGTAACTCTATGTTACCAAAGATGTAAAAGTACCACCTGAAGCCTGATGTCACGCGAGCCCAAACCACCAATAGGCCCATTGCGAATGAGGTCACAGAGTGTTTTTGTTTTGTACTTCCGACACCCAAAATGGCGGGTGGATCAGCTGGCGAGTGTAACTTCGAGATATGTCTAAGCGGTTAAAATGCCTGCTGGTTGCATTGCAGTTGACTATTATGTCAGAGGTGGAAAGGATGGATCCAAGCTGGTCAGATTCCCTACCATCCGTGTAAACAAATGAAAGGAAGTGAAAGAATTGACGGAACGTCTCCCATGTGCGTGAACGCACGTGTCATTGTTTACTGTAGTGAACTTTCTTTTAGCTCGCCGCCGATTGGTTCGCGACGCCTGAAGTGCTCACAGTGCAAATCAGCTAAAGAATCAAAATCAATGTTACCATCGCCATGGTTAAGCGTCGGTCCTGACAACTAAAATGGCCGATATCCGCAATGGGCCTGTATGTACATGAACCACCTACAAATACTAATAAACAAACTGTGACTCTGTCGTCTCCAGACCCACCTGAGGATCTTAGAGAAGGGTGAACCAGACAAATAAGAACGTCAACACAATAGCACGACAGATAGATACACAGAGGAAAACTTTCCTCCTGCCACAGAACTGAAGATACAAGTTGTTCCACTCTCAACATTTCCCGAATGCGGACCCTAATCAAAAGATCCCTGGCTTTGCTGAGACTAAAACTGTACTCCCAATGAGACTTGCTTGCAGATTAATGGAATGTTCTATCATCAGCATAACCAGTGTCACGTTGACCCCCCCCCCTCACCCCCACCCGCTAACCTAGATACTTGTGTAGTTCATCACCCTTCCCTGGGCACTGACCACGAGCCATCTAGATGATTATCACCGGCTGGTCAAAGTGGCCAGGTTTCATACGTCCTGAGCAAACAATTAGCTATAAAAATTCACACTAATGTTGATGATTAAGTTGGACTAGAATCAGCATTCACCATCAGCTCTTGAGGCATGGGAGTTTGTTTTTTTTTTCTTTTCGTTTTAATTGGCAGTAAAAATGCCTCTATCACTTGTTTTTACAAAGACGTATAGTCAGTTACCATTGGGGATGAGAAGTCAAATACTGATAAACCAGTGCGGACAAATTGTTTACATCTCCTTGCTTAGCTCGGGTTATGACGGTGGATCACCTCCAGAAACCTCCAGAAACCTCCAGAAAGCTCCAGAAAACCTCCAGAAACCTCCCGAATGCTCCAGAAAACCTCCAGAAAGCTCCAGAAAACCTCCAGAAACCTCCAGAACCACCAGAAAACCTCCAGAAAGCCCCAGAAAGCTCCAGCTACACGCATGTGCTCGTGGCAAGTTTTGCTATACAAGTTTTTACTTCAATCTGGTGACAGCGACAGACAACTCACTCTCGCACAAGCGACATGACGATGTCCGGAAACACTTCAGTACCTGCTTGTCTTGGTCATTTCATGAATGTATTTGACATTTCCAGCAAAGATGATTTGGAGGTAGGACAGTTTTCTATGTCTAACTGTCAGCTCAAATTCTAACACATTGGAGACTCTGGAGTGTTGTAGCCGTGCACAAAATTTAATGTCACATCTGTCCTGTCACAGTTTTCCAAACATGTACTTTTTGTGATATAGAGGACCTTATTTATCAATACAAAAGTAAATTGCAATTACATGAAGGATTGATATAGGAAATTATAAACGAAATAATTTCAAATTCTTCCGTATCACTGGTTTTATCCTGCAAAACTTAAAAATACTCTGCATTTCTCTGAGATCCATTTCAAGAACAAAGTTACTAAGACACTTTTACCGAGTGAGACCAACGTCATCAGTGTCCCCCCCCCCCGCCCACGTTCATCATGTTTAAACTGTTCGGAATTACCGGGTACTGCCACCCCCTCCCCTCCCCGCCTCCGGTCCAGAATTATCTCAGAATCAGCAAAGGCAAATGCTGGCTCGCTCAGTGCCCGTGAGTAGGAGAAATCTCCTGGGACCAGCTCAAGGCAAACCTCCACTTAAACGCTGCTCTTTGAAGCTAAGACGTAACACAGGGCTTGATCTATCACGTGTGTGGGCTGGGCCAGAAGTTCTCACAGAGGGGAATTCCCCAGGGCCTTGACCTCGCCATCTCAGAGTTTCCCTGCACCGAGAGTTCTTGGAAATTCCATTGACGTAAGGGCAGTCCGTATTTTCTGGAATGATTTTCTTACAGTACACAGGTATGCGCCTCCCCACCCCTCCCCCTGCCCTACTGAGAGTTTGCCTGGCAATGGAATGCAAGGTAAGTTGTTTGGCTCATAAGTATCAAGACACGGGGGTATAACCTAGTATCGTTTTTCTTTCTGCTTCCTCCAACTCCTGACGATAAAGTCCTGCCCATTCTCTCATTCCTCCACCTTCTGTCAGTAAAAAATCCTGTTGTGTGTGCATGTGTGTGTATATATATTATGTACGCGCCCATCTGCAGGCCAAAGACTTAGTAGCAATAATTGTTCTGTCAATGTTGGCCATGTGTCTGTGGTCATTGCAAAATTAGGAGAAATAGAGTAATTGTTGGTTTTAAACAAACAATTTTATACTAACTGTAGTGATAATAAGAGTAGTAATTATGGTAATAACATTTTGTAGTACAGAATGTGATGATTGCAAGAGTGTTACTACAGAAATAGTAGAACTGGACTGAGTTCAAGGCCGTGACCTCTGACACCACGCGCCATCATCTTGTAGCCAGACCAAAACAAAAGAAAAAATAAAGGACCTTCACCCCTCTCTTTCCCCTCACCAAATGCCATCCCCATGTGTGTGGGGGGGGGGGGGGGCGGGAGAGGGGACGTCTCAAACTAATGATGAGTAATTTTCAGCCGGCCTTCCCTCCCCTGTACAGTGCTATTGATGTCAGCTCTTCGGGGCTCCTCCAGCTGACTTGATAAGGCCGTGCAAATTACCTTGGGGCGCTATCGATTTTAACATAACAGAAACTGGATGAAACCTCTCGATGTCTTCAAGGAGACTGTGCTAGACCACAGAGATGTTTTAAGACTATGTTAGACTAAAGAGATACACTCTCAGGGTACTAGAGACTCTACTAGAGCCGCTTTGACATGTACACAGCCAGTGGACACTGAGAACCACAACGTCATTTTATTTAGGGGCAAAACCCTGGTGGTGTACTGTACAAATTTACCTTCAAAAAGTAATCGAGCACTTTTCCAACAAGCAGCAAATGTGTTCATGTGGGCCATTTGTTCAGTCAATTCAACATCAGAAGAAGAAACGTTGGACATTTGCCCAGTACAATTTCACGGCGGCCGGTGCATTCAGTTCTAGCCGTCTCAAGTGATCCCTTATTTAGGGCATTAAGCTAGAGACTTACAGTACATTCTAGATCCAGCGGGTAAGAATAAATAGGTCCCCGGTTGCTGTTCTGGCGGACACCGAGTGCTGATGATGAGGAGGGGGGAGGCAGCACAGCTGATCAGGAAGAGGGAGGACGCTTGGGGAGGAGGGGAAGGGGAGGGGACGCCAAGGCCAACACACAAACTCCCACTTGACAAGAAAGACGGGGCTGTGGGAGGTGGTCAGTTGGTTCTCCAACCACTGCCAGCCTTAGTGCACGATGGCGCTCAAGGCATAACATACAAGGAATTCTTCTTCTTGTTGTTATCGTTTTCATTTTTTTTTTTTTTTTGAAAATTCATTCTGGATGAGTCCTGCGAGAAAATGATCGAAAAGTGATGTTTGTGTCTGATGTGGTAGAATCTGTGTTGTAGATTTGATGACATTTTGAGTGAACCTGAGTTTCCTGTATTGTCGGCGCCTACAATGAAATGCCAGGCAAGAACAGAAATAAGACACTGGAGAAAACAACATGACGTAGGCTGCTGATTGGCTCTGTCTGTAAAACTGTGCAGCTTTGTGAGATCAAGTGACCCTTATGACCGACAGCTTGTATCTCTAGCGTTAATGATGATCACGTTTGTGACGTCATGCTGTTGTTTTGTATTGTTGGTTATTTTTTTTTTTTTTTGCATATCGTGACTGTTTTGTTGTTATTGTATTTTTGCATATCGTGACTGTTTTGTTGTTATTGTATTTTTGCATATCATCACTGTTTTGTTGTTATTGTATTTTTGCATATCGTGACTGGTTTGTTGTTATTGTATTTTTGCATATCGTCACTGTTTTGTTGTTATTGTATTTTTGCATATCGTGACTGTTTTGTTGTTATTGTATTTTTGCATATCGTCACTGTTTTGTTGTTATTGTATTTTTGCATATCGTGACTGTTTTGTTGTTATTGTATTTTTGCATATCGTCACTGTTTTGTTGTTATTGTATTTTTGCATATCGTCACTGTTTTGTTGTTATTGTATTTTTGCATATCGTCACTGTTTTGTTGTTATTGTATTTTTGCATATCGTCACATTTTGTTGTTATTGTATTTTTGCATATCGTCACTGTTTTGTTGTTATTGTATTTTTGCATATCGTCACATTTTGTTTTTATTGTATTTTTGCATATCGTCACTGAACTTTTTTTTTTTTTTTTGCATTTTTGTATTTTTTCCCTTGGAACAACATGAGAGTAAATTCGATGCCCTCCATATCCACACTTTCAGTTCCACAGATATTTTGTCCACACCTCTCAGCCCCCCCCCCCCCCGCCAAGTTCCGCTCCTTTCCCTCACCTAGTCACCCCGCCCCTGATCTCCAAGGCAACCATATCAACATATTAAATACATACATTATTGTAGTCCTGTAGATATTACAATTATACATTTACCAAAAACGGCTGTCTCACCCACACGCTAACATCCCTCAGTCTCTTCTTCCAGCTGTCTGGTTTGTCTGAGCCCCAAGCACTCTGAATGGATAGGACTCTTTCTCTAACCTAAATCGACGTTTTCCTCTAGACACTTGAGAAAAAAACAACACTGGAAGTATATCCCCCTCCCCCCTCCCCACGCACCCCTCCCCCCCCCTTTCCTAGCGATCAGCCCGTCTCTAGACCGCTTATCTCCCACCAACACTGCCGTAATGACGTAATGACGTGTCTCAAGGTTGTAGAGTCGGGCCGGGGAAGAGGGACAAAATTGATCACAGTTGAGATTTGCCCTCACACAAGACGTTACGAAATCTGTCCATTCATCGGGACATCAGTACAAACACTGCTTAAACTGTACCATCAGAATAGTTCTGTCTGAGATTCAACCGTACGTATGTTCCAGCAGCTTTATAGGCCAAAGTTTTGAACATTAACCACTACGACTGGTTTATGAACATGAATGTGGCTTTCACCCTTTAAGTTTCTATCTGTTTGGGTTTTTTTTTTTGGTGATATTTGTTGTTGTTGTTGTTATTGTTGTCGTTGTTCTTGTTCTTGTTGCTGCTGTTGCTCGTTTTATTGCATTTTGATCCTGTATTTCATGTCTCTAGGCTCCAGCTAAAAGTGTCGCCAAGCTAATCCTTACTTCTAAGGAAAAAAATGGATTTATTTATGAAAATGTCGAGATTTGTTTGTTTGTTTTCATAGTTGTAGTAAAACTTCTGCTTCTGTATAACTGTTCTCGCTGTTGTCGTTGTAGTTTGTTGTGAATGGTGGTTGCTGCTACAGTCTCTAAGATGCAACCATCATCTATTCAGACCTTCGTTAAGTCTTGCAGCCACCGCCAGGGGGAACATGAACATTTTCGATTTTATCTAATTTCACACTATTATCTGGGTTTCCATACCCCTTCCAGCATGACTGAGATCTGTCAGCGACCCAGAAAGCTAAATATTGGTGAGGACAACTGTGCTGATGACCCGTTAACTACAACAGAGAATGGCAAAAACAACAGAACATGAGAATTCTGCCCTCTGGAGGACTGTGGGAGTTTGCTTGTTATGTGTTCGATGTTGTACTTAAATTGTAGTACTCAGAAAGAACACACTGGTGATGAGTGAATCATTCCAAAGTCAGCGCTGAAGCCAAATAAACAAAACTTTAATTAAAAACCACAGAAAAAACTGTCAGCGAAAGTTCTTGGACTTTCTCTCGTGTTCATTATTTCAGAATTCATTGTCGAGTGATGTACAAATCAAAATGACATTGTTTCTTTTTTTCAGAAAACAAATATCAGGGACGTCCTGCTCTCGACGTGCATTGAACAAACATTTTATGGCCACATTTGAGAAGGTCTAAGGTACATAATTATAGGTAAATCTGTCGTCATAGAATCTTCATCGACATCTGCCAAGAGATGATCCCTGGAGATTCAAAGAAAATAATTATTTTCTCCCTTTAGAAATTTCTTTTGTCTTTCACTGTTCAGACGTCACTAGTCACGTGATTACACCAGCGATTACACCCATCCCTCCCTTTCCCCTATTTCTCATGAAAGGTAATCTTACACTGTGTTCACGTGATTACACCAGCGATTACACCCATCCCCCCCTTTCCCCTATTTCTCATGAAAGGTAATCTTACACTGTGTTCACGTGATTACACCAGCGATTACACCCATCCCCCCCTTTCCCCTATTTCTCATGAAAGGTAATCTTACACTGTGTTCACGTGATTACACCAGCGATTACACCCATCCCCCCCTTTCCCCTATTTCTCATGAAAGGTAATCTTACACTGTGTTCACGTGATTACACCAGCGATTACACCCATCCCCCCCCTTTCCCCTATTTCTCATGAAAGGTAATCTTACACTGTGTTCACGTGATTACACCAGCGATTACACCCATCCCCCCCTTTCCCCTATTTCTCATGAAAGGTAATCTTACACTGTGTTCACGTGATTACACCAGCGATTACACCCATCCCCCCCTTTCCCCTATTTCTCATGAAAGGTAATCTTACACTGTGTTCACGTGATTACACCAGCGATTACACCCATCCCCCCCTTTCCCCTATTTCTCATGAAAGGTAATCTTACACTGTGTTCACGTGATTACACCAGCGATTACACCCATCCCTCCCTTTCCCCTATTTCTCATGAAAGGTAATCTTACACTGTGTTCACGTGATAATAATAATAATAATGTATAGCATTTATATAGCATAACGTGATCACCCCTAATGCCCCGTGCCCACCCCCGACTGCCCCCGAAGACCTTGATGTCCAATCAGGGCGCAGCAATAACCAGCCATGACCCCATGTCCACCTTTATCCGCTCGTTTTGATTGCAATACGCGCACTAAACATTCAGTAGACAGGGGGCAGCGCTAGCGATCTCGGCTGTCTTTGTGTGTGTGTGTGTTTATGTTTGGAACTGGGGGGGGGGGGGGGGACTACAGTTCCTGTAGTGGTCAAGACGTGCAGAGATCCGAAGTCTGGTCTGTGCATACAGCAATACAGGAAATGATAGTCGTAAAACATTGGTGTAGGGGGCGGCTATTGGTTGGACTGGTGGTGTTTGCTCAGGAACTGATGACGATGTCATAATTTGTGCAGTGGCAGGAATGACCTATCACTATCAGGGGTGAATCAGACCAGGTTGGTGTTGGCGCCCGACTGGTGGTTCACCGACCAATTATTAGGCATCACACTAAAACACTCATCACTGCCGGCCCACCCCGCCGCGGGTATTAGTATGGTGCATAGTAACTGGACGGCAAGCTACCAGTCGAGCGCCTGCATCAGCCTTCATCTACTTCACTCCTTCGTTCTGACTTCTAAACCTCCTGCTTAAAGTAATGGGGGTGGGGTGGGGGTGGGGGTGGGGATGGGTGGGGGAGGGATGGGGGCATGGGGGGGGGGGGAGGGGAGTTTTTATGTAAGAAATGGCCGTGTATAAAACACTATGGAAATGTTATCTCGAATAACAAAATGTTTTTCCTTTTTTATGTCCGACTCATTTGAGCTTTTCTTGATTGTTTTCTATGCTGCTCACGTGTCACTGATGGATGGTTGTGGTAGTACTGGTGTCTGAAGTGCTGCTGAACGAGAATGATGGTGCTGAAGTTGAAATGGTAGCCATGATTTTATTGGTGTTCTATTGTTTTTTTCTCTGTACAACATTGCCCGGGGGGGGGGGGGTGATTTGTTAATATTAATTATTAATATTAGGCTATTGATGTGTCTGACAGAGATTAAATGTCTTTAAATTGAGAACACCCCCGACTTGCAGAGAGAATTAAGTCTCTACCGCTAGTCAACAGCCAATATGACCTTTCTCACCGAACACGACAAAAAAATCACGTTTACGTTTTCACGGCGGCCTGACGTGTTGCATGCGTTGACTTTGTCTTCCTGTTGTTGCCGGAACTTTTTTTAAAATGACTCTGTCTCTTTTACTGATCTGTGTCGTTTTAGAAAATGGCTTTCAAAGACCTTGCATGAATAAAGAGAAATAAGTCAATTAGTCACTGGTTTGTATTGCTCGCGGACTCACACTCGCCGAGACAGGCATTTGAGTTCCAGCCACTTTCCCTATTCTTTTAGGAAGTGCATATCCGTACAAAGCACATAAATCGATGACGTAGAACACACACCGGAAAACTATATTACTGACCTTGTTAATTTGCAGAGTTTTTAAAGATATGAATCGGCTTAGTAGCAAAACAATCCAACTTCTGCAAGGAGATTGCGTGATCTGCGCTAATAATATACTTGAGTGTACGTCGATCACCAATGGCTACCCCAACCCCTTTTCGCCTGATTGGTCAATCTGACTACCGCCCATTGATACAAACTGACTAGACCCTCAGGCTCCCAGGTCCATCTGGCTATTCCGTGTGTTGTCACTTTAAATTCGTGAACACCATACCAAGTTTGTTTCAGCAAACCTTCACCAGTCGCGCTTTTTGGTAAACATGTTGTACGGATATGCATTGTCCATATCCATACAACATGTTGTACGGATCCATACAACGTGTTATATGGATATGCATTTCCATTCTTTTGTACAATTATTAAATTGTCCATAGCCGAAATAATTTCAACACTGTAAGTGAAAGGTTTTTTTTTTTGTTTGGTTTTTTTTTACAAAAGCGAGGCCTTGAAGGAGAACAAGAATTTTTAAAAAAACTACCACTGTTTCTGATCATGAACGATATTGGATATTTCACAAGTAGATATAATAGCCCGGGGAAAAGTTTATTATCCTTTGAATATTATTCGAGCTGTGTAAGTCTCCCTTGAGTCGCCCTAAGCAGCTGGTAGGAACGTGATAGGAATACATCAGTTCTGTTTGAAACGTTCAAGAGCTCTGCCAAAGAATCTGAAAAATTTCCGCGATCTCTTCCTCTCACATTATGTCATCTCTTATCTCTCTTTCTTTACACACATCCATCCTGCTGTCCCTCTGTCTCTCTAAATCTGCAAGGCAAAAAGGTCCGTACAGATCTAGTTAATCGTGGGTACCCGTCGGTACGCTCTATGTGTGTGTGCGTGTGCGTGTGTGTGTGTGTGGGAGAAAGAGTGTTCTGGAAGAGAGATGAGGATTCTGTTTACAAAATCGGAAAGTTTCAAGCGCGGCTATCGATCTTCAGCCAACCTCCAAATATTTATGAACATTACCATTTCGGGCCAGCAGGAAATGACCTAGTTATGGAGATGAGACCAGACAGAGCTGGGGAGACACAAAGATTGAAACAGTTGTCTGTACATTCAACGTGAAACCAAATTATGTGATTGTCCAAATGGCGCATGCCGAAATTTATTTGCCATGGGACAAAACTGGCAGTTACGAAAGGGAATATCATCGAAATAATCTTGTATCAACATGGGTCAAGGATAGCTGGAGACCTTGGCTGGCTATTTTCTATAGATCTCACGAACGTAGGGAGATTTTAAGTGCGATCATTGCGTGTTGGTATGGAAATACTCGGCAAAACATAAGGACAGCCAAGAATGACGAGCTCTATCGAGAGAGTCCAAAGTTCAGAAGGTGGTATTCGTTAATTTTCTGAAGGATTCATGAAGATTTTCAGCTGGTGTTTGATGCCGTGACCCGAGTTTCTCTGCACGTGAGCGGCGTACTGGAGTCAGCTTGAATCTGCCCCTATTTTGACACCGGTGAACAAGACCGTTAAGTAAACCATTTCGGTGAAACCTGATTTTGAATGGCGAGGAAAAAAAACAACAACTGGATAAATAGCAGGGGAACGCCACATGCAACGGTCGTTATCTCGAGATGTGCCACCTCATGAAGCACCCGAAGACGCCGTCAAACTGCTACGTGTACATAATTTATTCTAACTGGTACTGGGAGACGGGACATCTTAGAATTTGTACGGCTGTGATCTTTGCCTTAAGCTTTCTTTTCGGGTGGGGGGGGGGGGGGTGGAGGGAGGGATTGACTTTCCCTAACCCTTTGTCGATATTCCCCACAGACTAATAAAACACCCATACTGGATTTGTGTGACGTCACAAAACAGCGAAGTGTCCGCCATTTTATTTTTTTGTATTCAGCTTCAGCATAGCTACAATGCAGCGGTCTCTGAAAGTCCAAACGGTCATTGTTAATAACAATAAAAAAAAAAAAAAAGGCAGATGTAGACAATAAAATGAAAGGATAGGCAAGACAATGCATTATTAATACATGTACAACCAATCTTGACAAATAAAAAGAAATTTCTACTGCACATAGAACTAGAATCGGAATTTCCGGACCGGCTCCCATGTTGGTTGTACGGTCGCCGCTCGGGAAATTCCGTAAAAAACGACACAGCCCGAAGCTCGTGTTTCCAGTCTGGTTAATTTACTAGTCTGTGATTTTCCCTTTCGGGTTTTCGTCAAAATAATGAAACCTTTGACCAATTTAACTGTTGACACTGTACCATTGTGCAAATAAATCTGCAGAATTTATTATTCATTATTAAATATATTTGTTATTAATAAATATTCAAATATTATTTGAGTTGTGTGTTGTGTGAACTGATGTGAGTAGTGTGTTGTGTGAACTGATGTGAGTTGTGAACTGCTGTGAGTTGTGAACTGTTGTGAGTTGTGAACTGCGCCTAACAGGCTGCGTTACAATTTGCTCTGAGATAGAGAGAGAGAGAGTGAGCGAGACAGGGAGAGAGAAAGAAGCAGTGCAGTATGTTGAGCGCTTCGCAGGCAGCTCCATTCTGCTCTGTGGTTGACATGTTGTTTCTGTAAAGCGCATAGAGCATTTTAAATGGATATGCGCTATATAAATGCTATACATTATATTTTTCTTTTTCTTGGTTTCCAACAGCAACACGTGAGTATCCGTCACACTCTGCAGCAGATGTATTCACTGGGACCTTCAGGACTCACAGGATCCCCCAAATCTTTGGCCCGGGAGGGGAAATGACGTCAACAGATGAACAAGCTGGTTACAGGTTCATCAAGAAAAGATTCATTCCATTATCCGAATACACAAGATACTCACGAGACTCTCGCGAGGATTTGTATGAAAATTGAGTTTAAATCTCGTGTACTTTGTCAGGTCACAGGAATTCTGCAGAGCCAAGGGGAAGGGAAGGGGGAGTGGGGGCATCCATAAAATACCTGAGTTTGGCTCCCTCCCTGTT
Source organism: Onchidella celtica (assembly GCA_963931925.1). Lineage (NCBI taxonomy): Eukaryota > Metazoa > Mollusca > Gastropoda > Systellommatophora > Onchidiidae > Onchidella > Onchidella celtica. Next base: position 11,753,128 of record OZ007578.1, on the reverse strand, counting down.
CAGCTATGGATTATACTGTAAACTACTAAGTGGAATGGTCCCCAGTGCAATGCTGTCCTAGCTAAAGAGGTCAGTAAAAACAGATCAGTCAAGAAAAGTTCGTGGACAAAGGAAAAGAAAGGCTGACGTCATGCATTCTTGAGTATCACTGGCTACCACAGTTGTACTCACACGTGTCGTGTCGTGTCGTGTCGTGTGGTCACCTTACTGGCTCTGACTAAACATCAGTGCCAACTTCGGAATTGCGCATGACACAACAACAAACAAACGGTCTTATTGGATCTGTTTGTCAATGGTGAAATCCACCAAAAGAGGGTTAATCAAATATGAACATTGGCTAAATAGCAAGATCTTATTGGCAAATAATTAGATGGCCGGGAGGGGGAGGGGGGGGGGGGGGGCTGATTCTCTGGAGGTTGGAGATGAGAGGCGAGCTGACGATATATAGACGTCATTCTCTATTGCTAGTTTCTTCTTCCTCAGTTCCTCATCCTCCGTCTCCAACACTGTATTCGTTTGGCTGATGGCACATGGCGTGTCTTGCATCTGTTCTGATTCAGTGTGAGAGATCTCTCATTCTGCAAGCTGGCTCAAGGCAAGTTTGACGCGTCCCAACAAGTGAGACAGACAGAAAGACTGACAGACAGACAGACGGACAGGCAGATTTCTATTTCAGCCTCGCCCTTTCACTCCATAGTTCACATCTCACCCTGAATGGAGACAAAACAGACTGGACGCGGTGACGTCACCAAACTTAGTTGTGTGTGTTTCAGATCCAGCCAGATCTAACACAAAAGTTATGTCATGACAAACAGCGTCATTGTCTACAGGACAACACATCAAATAGAGGGTGGGTGGGAATGGGAGGGCCAGATCTTGACAAACAGATTGGAAAGGATTAAAATGTCCAGGAGTGCTCACAAACAAACAAACAACCCCCCGACCCCTCGACACCCAACACAACCCAACCATATCTGTAAGAACACTGAAGACCAGAGACACTACTAACTGCTGTTGTTCATTTGCCCCAGAGACCGGCCCAGGAAGAAAGAAATGACAATTTCAAAAAATCTGAAGGAAAAGTCCAAATTTGTACTGCCTGTGTTCCCCTTATTGATCTATTCATTCCCTCCTGTGAAGGAAACTCCGGGGAGGGGGGGGCACGATGCAGGAGTGCCATGTTTGCATAATTATATTCCCTTCGACAGTTCAACCTAAAGCAAGATTTCACACTCAGATAATTTTTTATGCCTGTCCTTAAATAAACCAAGGTCACAATGTCGAATTCACTGACAACAAGAATTAGTTAACTGTGAATGTGCAAGGTTTGTTAAGAAAGACGGTGCACCCCAGAGATGTAACCCCCCCCCCCCTTTCCCCCTTTCCATAGCATTCCCCTCAACAACGACTGCACGAAAGATATGAAATAACAAACAGTCATAGACCAATAAACGCAAACATTCCATCTGTAGACAATCAACCGTTTGTGTGTGTGCGTCAATCAGCGTTGCTGTCGTACATAATTTGTGGATCCTTTTGATCTCCAAGCCAACAGCAATGACACGACAACAGGGCAGGGACCACGTCACGTCACTCTGTACTGACAACTTCTCATATCAAGATATTGCTGTAGTCAATCTCATTTACAATGTGCAGAAAAAAAAAAGGGAGTTGGGGGGGGGGGGGGGGGGGAGGTTTAAAAGATTCAGGAACAGAGACCCAGCTGAAGCCGTCCAAAAACTGACAGTCTCGAGTGCTGATCTTCATCAGGTTGACGGTTTCACGAGTCTGAGCGAGACCTTCCCTGACTGACTAAAAGTGGCGACGTCTCTAATTTTATGACCCACCAGTGTCTCTCAGCTGTCATTTCTTTTGTTCTTGTCCCAGGAACTGACTGGACACTTAGACAGTTTCTCTATCACGACAAGACATAAGCAGTTTTTGTTTCTACCTTTGTCTATGTTTGGTTTCTAGTTCATGCGGTTGCTGGTAGGAAACAAACGAGGATTTGCTGCAGATTCATCAATTGTCCTATCAGTGTGTTTAAGCCTTTTATTTGAGGAGATTCGCTGCTCTTGTCGTTTACACTTCACTTTTCTTGGTTTAAATTTTCTTGTGCTTGATTTTGCGTAGTTTTATGGTAGGGAATTCGTGCCTAGAATTTTGCCCAGGCAGCGACCCTGTTCGGCTGCTCTTCTCCACTTCCAACTGCCAAGGTATCCTTAATGTGCGCAACCTGCACACGGGCCCTTCCAGGTTTTCGCCCTTATTTGAGAAGACTAGGTCCTCGATCCTACCTACCATAGGATCAAAGACAGGAATTTTTCCCCACGGTTTGATCAGTATCCTGCACAGATATTTCACTCGGAAATCCATCATTGTGCCGTCATGACTTGACATTTGTTGATGTTAGTTTGTTTCAATTGACATTACACAAGTTACTTTACAAACACGTTCCTTATAGATTTTTGGAAAAGATTTACTTTCATATTCTTGGAATTTCTTACAAAACTAGTCTGTAGCCCCACGTGCCATGCACGAGGGCGGGGTTTGAAAGGTTGAGTAGTGTGACAAAAGTTCCTTCACTAAGCCGAGCGGAGGGACAGTGGTAGTTCTACCTTACAGGCTCCAGGTCAACTTGGACATTTGCAAAATTTACAGTACGCACCGAGAATTTTGTTCATAGAGCACAACACGTGGCCTCAACCCTCTCCCGTCTGCCCAGTTCACATATATGCTGAGTATTCTCCCGTAGTGCCAAAGTGTGTACTCTTACAACTGTCAGTAACCATTTCTATTCCATCTTCTCATTCCAAAGTTCAGACTTTCAGAAAGATGGGCAGCGCAGTTTTCCAGTCTGTTGGTAAAAAAAGTTGTGCTGGTAATTATAACTGGATACCGTCTCAAGGATTCAGACATTGCTATAACTCATCTTAGTCAGTTATATTGCATACATCTCGAGACTTTGTAAATAATTACTACAATTATAACATCTCGTGGTATGTGATACATACAAGTGTTTCAACTGGCCCTCACAGAACTTGTCGCTTCTCCCAAGGTCTTATTTGCACATGAGTTGCTTCCCTGTACACTCCAGTGCTCGACTAGGATGGAGAACAAGCACTGCTCACACTGACAGAAGCGACAATGGTACTTGTACATGACCGTATGTGACATGGCTTGAGCCAGCTCGCTCTCTAGACCTGATGGAGTGACAGAATCCACGTCTCAATGGCCCCGCCCTGGACTGGGAGTGAACACGCAAAGATACTTGGGTATTGATGACGTGTCCAGTAAGATTGACTTCTTACTCAGAAATGGAGACCTTGTGAAGGGTTGAGCCAAACCGCTCAAGTCCCTAACACAACGTTAGAATGCCATGTTTTGTACTAGACTAGCTCTGTACGGCCCAGATAAAACACTTCCACACAAAATTTAATAGTGTTGTTATTATAGACAGAGGGGTGGACTCAGTTATTTTTAAGGACTGAGAAATGTTGAAGGCAAAGTTAATGTAGTGGTAGTAGTAGTAGCAGTGATTTTGGTGTTGGCACTGCAGTTGTTTATTGCATTTGGCGTTGATGGTACAGGAGTGGACGTTCATCTCTCTAGTCATCTGGTCCTTGTCTCTAACACTACGAAAATGTACTATATTGAGCCACAAAAATATTGCAACATAATTCTAGCAACTGTAACTTTTGAACCGCTGGAGATAACTGAATGAAATAAAAAGCTTTTTCGTCATTAATTCAAATTCTATTGATCTCCTAAATGAACTCGATCTAAACAAGCATTTCAGGCAAGATAGAAACGGTCATAACAGTTGACCTGAACGGGCTGAAACCTCATATGAATGCAGTGAGCAATGTGAGGCCTTGCTTTGCCATGCTGAAAGATTTCAATGTCTGCATTTTGATTTTAAAAAAGGTACTACCAGAGGCACCAGAATTTCATCCATGCAACGCTTACCCGTCGGCTTTCCCTTCAAGAATTTGGGGTCCTCCCATGGCTTGCTTTGAGCCCAGATCATTATCCCATTGAACACGTGTGGGACATTTTAGGGAGGTTCATCTCTGAGCTCAATATCAGTAAATGTTTATGAACTGACAGCTGCAGTGACTCATGCATGGCATGAGATTCCACAAGAAAAGATAAGAAACATGATCAAGTCCGTGACCCGCCGATGTCAAACTGTAAATTGACGCTCAAGGAAGTCAGACACGACACTGAACTGTGACGTTTTTATAATAATAGATCTATGCTGTTTTTCAAGGGACTCTTATGTTTACTGTAAATTTGGAACATGTCTTTTCATTAGGCTGTCTTTTAATTCCAACATCTTAACTTAATAAACTCAAGACAAAATGATACATTCAGTTTCATATATATGTGTGTATGTGTGTGTGTGTGTGGTGTTGTGTGAGTGTGTATGTGGTGTGTGTGTGTGTGTGTGTGTGGGTGTGTGGGTGTGTGTGTGTGGGTGTGCGTGTGTGTGGTGTGTGTGTGTGTGTGTGTGTGTGTGTAACCGCCCGACAAAATGTTAGTGGTATGGAGATGTTGGTATCACCAAGCAGGTTAGTCAAAGCCCATGGAGATGTTGGTATCACCAAGTAGGTTAGTCAAAGCCCATGGAGATGTCGGTATCACCAAGTAGGTTAGTCAAAGCCCTTTCATTTGGTAAAAAAAAAAATCGCTGTAATTTAATTAGCAGACAAGATATGGCTTATCAAAGACAATAAGTGACTCCACCACAGGTTTCAAGTTTCAGCTTTTAGTCAAAGTTATTGATAATGACTGGATTCAAAGTCAGTTTTGAGGCATTTCCCCATCTCAAACAAGATTATCATTTGGGAAAGGAAAGGTAAAAAAGTTTAAAATTTTCAAAAATATTGAAAACGCAAAATGGATCAAATTGACTTAGTGATGCATTTTAACGATTTTCTGGAACCGTTTAGCGCCGAGATGTGACTCGTTTTGTCAGGCGGCTACACACACGCACACATATATATATATAGATAAAAATCGGGTATTGATTTTTCTTCCGTTTACAAATTGCGTGTAACAGTTTTCAGGTTTTGAATGTTGTTTGGTTGTCCAAGACTGGACATCAAGTCATTAGAAAAAATGAGTTTTTTATTTCACGGGAACAATTTTTGTTCAAAGTTTATTTCATTCTTAAATTATTTTTGACATCACGGAATTGACGTAGAGTCTAGTTGTTACGGCCGTTTCAATTCTGTTAGTGTGGCTCAGTCCTCTCCACCTTACCCCTGCCCCTCCCCCCCCCCCCACCCAACTCACCAATCACACAATGTTACGTGTCCCCAAAGGTTCTGCACACAATGGTCAAAGCTCAAAGCTTGAGCTGAACAACACAAACACACAACGCTGTGGTGGGGGGGGGGGGACTATCAGGTCACAGGTAGGTAGACACCCCTCCCTGTCTCCTCTCTCTCTCTCTCTTTCTGTCATTATACATGTTCATTTGCCTGTCTGTCTGTCTGTCTATCTCCCTTACCTCTGTCTGTCTGTCTGTCTGCCTCTCTCTCTCTGTGTCTCCCCCCCCTCCCCCCCGATTTCTCCCCATTAAAACACGTTTTTAGTTGTTGTTTTTTTGTTGTTGTTTTCTGTCTGTTCCATTTCAGCCTTTTTTATTTTTTTCTCATCCCTACATAATTATTATGAAACTTTCTGAATGAGCCGAATACACTCGGCGACCATGTACCTGTCTGTTCTAGCATAAAATTATTGGTTTTGTCTCAATGGAAATTTGATTGAATGTTGAATGGGCCAGTCGAGCGGAAAGTGTACTCAATATGGTGTCAATAACAGGTGAGAGCTCTCTGGTCCAGTCTAACTAACGCCGCAGCCGCCGAGAGCACTCCGAGCGACACAATCGTGCAATCATGATCATTGTCACTGGCGTGAGCTCAGCGGCACCACAATGACACCTTTGTGTGCTGTGGGTGTTGTGCATGGAAACATAACATTATTGCTCGCTAACTTAAGTGCCTTTTCAGCCAGAACATCACACAGGACAGGGTGCTAGTGGATCAGGAATGATCTGACCAGGGACTCATTTCCATAATATTTTACTCAATCCTCAACCCGCCAAACGTTCATGCCCGAGTTATTTTTTTTTTTGTTTTTTTGTTTTTGTGTTTTTTCAAATGTTGATTGTGTTTGTTTAGCGCGAATATTCCACATGGTACGGTGCAGTTTTTTGTTTGTTTCCCAATAATGTGGCAGTTTGGGCCTCCTTGTGATGTGTCTATGGTGAGTCTGTGGTTATGTGGACATAATTATTGTCGACAGAAAGTGACTGAGGAAAAATAGATTTATGAATGAATATTATGAAGGGTAGAAAAATGCGTGAGAAACATGCCCGAAGTTCTTTCTTACTTGATGGCCTGAACACAAGGTCCTGTGACCTCTGGCCGATTTTGATTGGACAACTTCAGGCTGGGTCAGACTGTACTGGGATCAGACTGGGTCAGACTGTACTGGGATCGGGCTGTTTCAGACTGTGCTGGACTCAGACTGTACTGGACTCACACTGTACTGGGCTCAGACTGTATTGGACTCACACTGTACTGGACTCAGACTGTACTGGACTCAGACTGTACTGGACTCAGACTGTACTGGGCTCAGACAGTACTGGACTCAGACTGTACTGGACTCAGACTGTACTGGGCTCAGACTGTACTGGGCTCACACTGTTCTGGGCTCAGACTGTACTGGGCTCAGACTGTACTGGACTCAGACTGTGCAATGCTACAGAAACTTGATTGTTTCTCTTTATGTTGCTTGCGTGAGAAACAAACTGATGAGTTGAGATTTGACCGTTACTATCACCCCCCAGGTCCGATGTACAAACAACAGTGATCCATGTCCGATCTACAAACAACAGTGATCCATGTTCGTTCATGGGGCCAAAACAATTTAAAAACTAAAGAATGCGCTCATTGTCACTTTTATTTGATTTTTCACGAGCGATCCTGAACAGTGACGGAGAAAGACAATAGTTTTCGACAGCAAAGTGAGATGGGCGGGCTATTAAGTGCATGTAGCCCGTGAGCACTTAGAAATGCACACACACAATACCGTTGTTACATCAGCCGGTTGCAGCAGTGACCTTTCCTCACATGAATGTTGCATGTTGTAGCAGGTCAGTATTAGTCCACTGGTCTAGGGGACGGCGACTGCCATTTGAGGGCTGCATGTCTCATCCCAGATATTAAATGATTGCAGTGTACATTCGTGTAGACCGTCACACTGTCAAGAACCTACATTAATGCATTTCGGTGTGACCAGCCATAGCCTAATGTTAGACGTGCCATTGAGGTATAAATCATCTCTGGTCTTGTGACGCGCTCGGCACACCGAGTTACAAACTGGTAGACACACAGTCCACGGCTCGTTACAGGCGAGACAATGAGGCATCTCGCTGCCGTCAATGTCCAGGGACACAACTCAAAGCTTCAATTTCACTCTGTTAGGATTTTAATGGCAAAAACATTTCTTTCACTGAATAATTTTATTGTAAAACATGAGGTTAAATCCCCCCCCCCCCCCACCCACCTTCAAAAAAAAAAGTAAACAAGTGCAACAAAAAAATCCAATTTAAATTAAGAAATGTTCTATAGGGACAGGAAACAGGGTAAAATCAGGAAATAGCTCATTAGAAATTGGTAAACTGAATCCAGGTAAACATAAAGGAATCAAAAACGTCAGTCCCTATTTAAAAAATGCACAATTTTGCCGTGATCAGCTGGCGGCCATGCGGTAGTAGTTCATAAACAAATGCTAAGTCTGTCAACCAAGAAAAAGTTTGTCTTTATACAATGGAACCATGGAGAACTATGCCAATCTTAACTTAGGACATGTATAAATTCCACCTGACAGGAAGGGGAGCTTATCCGCCACACACCAAACACACACAACACAATTCTGTAACACGTGAAAGCAAGCCGTTATTTACCTACTTGTGTGTACATCGACCGCCAATGGCTACCCCAGCCCATTTTCGCCTGATTAGTTAAACAAGACGTTATTTACAAGGCATACCTTGAAACTAACTCCAGGTTTCAGACTTATATTTTTCCAACTTTGATATAAAATCGGAATAGGATGCATAAACGTCGCCTACCTTAATACTGAAACAGCTTCTGATTGGTCAATGAAACATGCCTTGAAAATAACGCTGGCGTTAGTTCCAATGCATACCTTGAAAATAACCACTTCGCACGAGAAAGCAAAGTAAAATGAGCTTGAAGGAGGAGTTCGAACAGACAGACAGACTTCGTGTTCACCAGAAATCACTGGACAAATACCGCCGTGCCAGACCAGCAAAATAGATCAAGGTGAATCTGTACCGCCGGAAAAAAAACAACGGTTATTTTTAGTCTGCTGAAAGTCAGATCTTTTCAGATAGTCGCACAATGAATTGACACATTACAAACTCCCATAAAACAATGAGGTGAGCAAACCATCGTGTGTGATGGAAGTCAATGGGCAATAGATGATATTCATACGATGTCATTTTTTTTCATATCAGAGTGCTAAGACCGGTCTTAGTTTTCCTGGAACCGGTTTTGCTTGTATCAGTGATTGAGTTTGGCATGATTGAGTGTGGGGTGGCCAATAATGGGGCAGCTGTTGAAATTCTTTCATTAAACGATCCCTGACAAATAAAATAGACAAAACCTCAGCCGTAACTTCAAAGGCTCAACTTACACAGCCAGAGCATGATGAGAAACGGTAAACACGGATGTATGAATTATTCTCAGGCCGAGACTGAACATGGCAGGAGAGGGGAGGGAAAAAGGAAGAAAAGAGCAGCAAAGGGAGATAATTGGTTGTCCAGTCAAACTGATTCCGGGGCCAAATGAACAAGGGGAGATCATTCAAGCGCGGGTTTCGCGTAGCATTACGAGCTTACACGGCCGCCATGCCGGGAATTAAAGTTAGTTCATTACATCCCGGGAGTTTGGCTGCCCTAGATCGTATTTTCAATGTTGCACTCATCACGGGACTGAGACAGATCGTCGCAAAGAACAATTGGAACCGAACAAAGAGGAGCTGGTCAATCTCGGAACATGAAGGACAAATCTACCAGTGCAGTGCCAACCCATAAACAAAATAGAGAAACAAAACCCCAAACATCTGGATGTGGGAGCCAGACAACCTCCAGACAAGTATATGGTACCCAGGGGATCACAAAAACATCATAAAGTAGCAGAAAAAAAACCAAACATTCGATGAGAAAAGAAAAACAGTGGCCCTTGGTGCACGAATCAGACGCGGACGTTACTGTAACAATGCGGGTTGGTGCACGAATCAGACATGGACGTTACTGCAATACTGCGGGTTGGTGCACGAATCAGACACGGACGTTACTGCAACACTGCGGGTTGGTGCACGAATCAGACACGGACGTTACTGCAACACTGCGGGTTGGTTCACGAATCAGACACGGACGTTACTGCAGCACTGCGAGTTGGTGCATGAATCAAACACGGACGTTACTGCAACACTGTGGGTTTAACCACGTGTCAAATCAGACAATCACACACAGAATCACACACAGAAATCATTCATCAATGGTAGTACAATATAACTGACCTTAGTGAACATTTAGGAAATTGATAAACAGTGAAGAACCAGGAAAGTTCATGAAACAATCAAGGACCGGGAAGAACAGACCATGAACAAAAACTCAACAGAAAATGAAACTGGAAATGGATAAAAGGAAATAAGATTTCAAAAACCATCATCCACCCAGGCAACGCCCCTTCACACCCCCAGAGAGACATGAGTACAATCCGGGAAGAAACGAAACTTTGAGCGATGAATGAACGGGTCAAGCAGAGGAATTTCCAAGGAAAACTACAATTTCTTCAGATAATAATATTTCTTGACCAGTTATAAATAGCAATTTCAAAGAAAGACAGTCAATGAGAACAGAATTGATTCTCAGAAACAATCATCGTTATTTTGTGTCACATCTCCTGGTGTGAACTGGATCGAGGGCAGATAAGTGATAAAGGGGAGAAACTCGCTTACTTTGCAAAAATTCAGACATCACGAGAGAACAATTAACAACATAAGTTCACAAGTGGAAACACGGAGATAGGAGGGCGTGAACATGAAAACAGAAAAACAAACAAGTCATAAACTCAGACCGCACTGTGACAGACAAACAGAAAAGCAGCCTGTCTTTAACCCTCTTGGTCCCGGCCCCATTTCTACTTGTGTGAAAATTCTGATTTTGTGAGAATTTGTTGTTAGGGGTATAATTGTAGGGGGGGGGGTGGCTTTCGTGATCATTGTCACGAGTGGAGTGAGTGCAATTAAGGGGATTGCTACAGAGCGGGTGTAGAGTAAGAAGGGCTCACAGTAGACAGCAAGTTAAGCGTGCTGTTGTGAGTAGTGGGGGGGTCTGAAGGAGGCGAAAGCGCTGTATAACTATCACTGCAAGTTAGAAGGCCCTACGGAGCGGACCTGTGAATAAGAGCCCATCGGGCGGACATAAAGGGAGCAGTCGAGAAGACTAGTGAGAGAGTCTTTCCAGTAATGACTGGTATGTAGAACGTTGATTGATTATTATGATTGATGTATTATATTATATTCGTCTATTACCATGATGTAAATAAGTATATGTGAGGAATGTGGAAGTCCTTGATATTGGATATAGCAATGTGCGCCATGAGCGATAGATGAAAGTGAGTTCATGGATTTGTAGCGCGAGTGAGTAGTGTGTACTCCGATGGAGGTGTGTTACCGTAAGATGTGTGGTGAGTGAAAGGTGAACTAGTGTGTGTACGCTTCATGGATTGTAAGGAGAGGTGGAGTGAATAGAAATGGTAGGGTATTATACCAATGTAATGTTATTCTTGTAGGTGTCGAGGACGGGCCGCAGAGCCACCTCGATGAGCACAGGGGATAGGCCAGCATAGGGCCGGAGGCCATACATAGGCCAGAAGTGAGACTGTCGGTGCAGGACAGTAGAGGCACATAAAGTCGTGGCAGTCAGGCCACGGACAGGGACGTAGATATGAGAGTGAATGAGATACTATATTATTGCCATGATGATGGGCAAGTGAACTGATAAGTTGTATGGCAATAGGAGGGTGATGTTGAGAGACTGCGGTGCCAGTGAATCATTAATGTACTATTAAGACCCTGAGGGGAGAGGCTGAGGCCGAAGTGCCTTTAGGAGTAACTACCGGATTGTGGATCCGAGGGAGAGTGTGTGTGAGAATAAGGCCGTTGTACGGTAGTTGATTTCAATAATATAATGTATGTAATTGCGCTATTATCTGTATAATTATGTTTAATAAATGTGTGAGTCTGATGGATTGTTCTGTTAAGTGTTAACTTGTTTGTTCGTGATTGTTGTCCTGTCATAACTTATTACATCTCCCAGTCTGGGACTTGTGACACTGGGGGCTCGTCCGTTGTGACACTGGGGGCTCGTCCTGTTTACCTGTGGTCATTTTGACAGTGTGTATTCGTTATATCTAGTTGTTTTTCTGTTGTGCTAGGAATTTGTGCTGTTGTCCTTGTTCGTGGGATGAATGGAAATTTCACGATGATATGATTTATGTATGTTTATGAATTATAATATGTATTGATGCATGTATTTTGATGAATATGTATTAATGTGTACTTAAATTTCTGCAGAGTGTGCGTGCAGCCTGGGGAGACAAGCAGCCAGAGCTCCGATTAAGGGGAGGAGTTAAACTCAAAATTTGAAAGTTAAGTAAAAGTCAAAACTTTTGTGCCCTGGATTGTGGGCTGTTCCTTTAATCTGTCTTTTTCCCTGTTTTTGCTGTTTTTGTCGTAATTCATTATACGGGCGGTGGCGCGGGTTTGCTGTGGTGAGCGTAGTTTGTCCTCTTCGGGAGGTGGGCTAATCTAGGAACTTCGTTCATCACAGTGAACAGTTCTGTAGGGACCTGTATTTTTGTTTAGATTGTAGCGTCGATATCTTCTCTGTTCCGCAGGAAGACGTATTCTCTTGTCCCTCTTTCTACCTATCTATAGATACGTTCTTTTTTTTCAGACTCTGTTCTTGTTCGTACCGTGTTGTGTAATCGGCGTAGTAGGTTGCATTTTTTTTCCATTATAGTTTTTTTTTGTAGAAGCTTTGTCCTAGTCGGGTTCGTTGTCCTTGACGTACTTGTGGTCCTTCTACTGTATTTCTTCATTCTTGTCGTTTCTAGTTTCTTTTATAATTAATAGTGCTAGACATTTTATAAATATAGAATTAGTTAGGAAGTACGTAAATTTCTGAATTGTATTTGAGACAATTGGGTATTGTTATATCTGGTGTGATCTCAGGTCTCTGGTCGTGTTGCTAGTGATCATACCGACAGGGTAGCCGTTTTCATAGTATACATACCATAACCATAAATCTGTGAAATGGCGGAACTCCAACAACTAATGAAGTTGGGTAAGGAACTTGGCCTGGAGGGAGAAGAGCTACGCGGCTGGATTAAAGAACAGCAGGCGGATTTGCGCGATGAGCGTGCTAAGGATAGAGAGCGAGAAAAAGAGGCTAAGGCTCAGGAGCAGGAGAGAGAGGCTAAGGATAAGGAACAGGAAAGGGAGTTTAAGCAACAGGAAAGAGAGGCTAAGGATAAGGCTCAGGAGCAGGAGAGGGAGTTTAAGTTAAAGGAGTTAGAAGCTCAGCAACAGGAGAGACAGGCTAAGGAAAGGGAGCAAGAGATAAGGTTAAAGGAGATAGAGGCGCAAGTAAAGATTGCGGAGTTAGAACTCAAGAAGAATACGCCAGCGGAAACGGCTGAGCGGCAGGTACACAATAAGGGTGGCGTTAGGATTAAGCTCCCTACGTTCGACGACCGGAAGGACGACATAGACGCCTTCCTTTACAGGTTCGAACTGAACGCACAATTGCAATGGGGGGAAAATAAGGAATTATGGGCCACGTACCTGGCGTCTCTATTGCAGGGGCGAGCGTTAACCTACTTTAAAGAGCTACAGCGCGAAGACGTGCAAGATTACGATAAGCTGAAGGCTTTGCTGCTTCGCCGATTTGCGCGTACCGAGGAATATTTCCGGGAGCAGTTTAGGCGGGCACGTGCAGATACCAGGGAGGACTTTGCTGCCTTCGTCGCGAGACTAACGGAGTATTTCGCGAACTGGGTAGACTTGGCGCATGTGGGCACGGATTTCGCTAAACTGAAAGACCTAATGATCCGTGACCAGCTGTACGCGGCGTGCCACAAAGATCTGGTGGCTTTCCTGAAAGAGAACGAACCCGCGACGGTGCAGGAGGCGTCCAAGTTGGCGGAAGCATACCGTACGGCACATCCGTCCAAACCAGTCGCCAGGGCGTACGTCCAAGATGCTGGGTACGTCGCCGTTGTCGAGGGGTCGCCGGCAGGACTTAGGGACAGGTCGCGTCAGCGTGGTGCCTATAGCGGGCAAGCCCAGGGGCAGCGTAGGGGCTATCACCAATCACCGGCATATGGATCCGGTAAGTTCGACCGAGCAGGAGGGCTAGGTCGCGGTAATGGCCGGGGGCGAATTGTGACCTTTGCCGATGACCGACGGCATAGGGACTCTAGTTCCGGTCGCGATGGGTCACGGGGACCCAGGCCTAGTACAGCACAGGGAGCGGAGTGTTGGACTTGCGGACGCGTGGGTCACTTTTCACGCGAGTGTAGGGCCGCGAAGTGTTGGAACTGCGGAAGAGCAGATCACATCAGCGTGAACTGCCCTGCAGGTAGGATAGCGGCGAACGTGGACAGTAGCTCCAGTCCATGTTCCCCAAATAAATTTCATCATGCGGCTGCGTGTGTTACATCGGACAACGGAGGCGGACAGTATTCTAAGTGTCCCAGTTGTGAGAAGTTATTATCTTCCGGTGTTTTACCTTGTGGGAGAAAGATCCCCGTTATAAATTCATGTCATACAGGAGGTGGTCTTAGGGTTTATCCGGGGTTTGTTGGGGACGAACCGGTCTCGGTTTTACGAGATACAGGATCTACCGTTGTGGGAGTGCATAGAGACTGCATTCGGGATTCACAGCTTACAGGTGAGACTGTCCCGTGCATCCAATTTTCGGGGGCCATTGAGAAATTACCCATGGCAAGAATAATGATAGATACACCTTTCCTTAGCGGGGAAGTCGAGGCAGTCGTTGGTTGTTTTCCAGGCGCCCAGCTCATCATTGGGAATGTATCACGGGTGGTTTCCCCTTCCGATGAGAACGTGCAAGCATGGTCGCAATCAAAAGGTATTGACTTTTGCGCCGCGGTCGAAACACGTCGACGGGTAGCGGATAAAGATAAGATTAGACCTTTGGCGACGCCAGCGGTCAACCTAGATATCACGCCAGAGCGTTTGGCGAGATTACAAAGGGAGGACCCATCATTAAACCCATGTTTTGGGGAATCGCGAACCGAGAAAACGAGGAAATATAAGAACGGCTCGTCGTCCTTTTTTGTCCAGGGGGGCATTCTGTTCCGTATGTACGTCACAGTGGCTTCCGTTCAAAAGCAGGTCATCGTCCCACGGTCGTTAATTGCAACAGTATTGCATTTGGCACATGATGTTCCATTGGCGGGTCATATGGGAAGTGCTAGAACCAAGCAGAGAGTTCTGAAAGATTTTTATTGGCCGTCAGTATACAGAGATGTACGTTTATATTGTAAGACGTGCAGTGCGTGCCAAAAGACGACGCATAAGGGTCGTACACCACAGACTCCTCTTCAAAAGATCCCCACGGTTTCGGAACCGTTCAAAAAGGTTTCGATAGAACTTGTTGATTTAAGAGAAAAATTATCTTCAGCGCGCACTAGAGCAGAAGAAGCGTCTAGTATCGCTTCAGGAAGAGCAAAGAACTATAAAGATAGAGGATCTAAACTGAGAATTTTTAAGCCAGGAGACAAGGTTCTGTTGTTGTTACCTACGGACCATAATAAGTTATTTATGACATGGAAAGGTCCTTATGTTATTGAGCGGATTGTTTCGAAGGTAGATTACGCTATCCACATTGAGGGATCAGTAAAGGTTTTCCACGTTGATATGCTGCAGAGGTTTCATGAGAGACCAGAGTATCTATATTCTCATACTGGTATTAAAGGACATACCTAATGTCGTGTCATTCTTTGATGATATAGCATGCCATACGTCGACATGGTCTGATCATATTCAGACACTAACAGTAACTTTTCAACGATTACGTCATTTTGGGTTAACTGCTAAACCCGCGAAGATGAATTTGGCATGTCCAGAGATAGTATTCTTAGGACATATTGTGGGTAGAGGTGTTTAGAGACCTGAAGTAACAAAAATTGACAAGTTGGTAGGGTTGCAAATCCCTAAAACAAAGAAACAAGTCAGAAGCTTAGTGGGAATTTTAAATTATTATAGAAAGTTCATTCCAAATTTTTCCTCCTTGTCATCTTCTCTTACTGACCTTACTAAGAAGGGACAACCCGATAAGGTCCAGTGGACGTCTGAATGTCAGACAGCATTTGATAATTTGGTGACAGCATTATCATCGTCACCCATTCTGATATTACCCGATTTTCGATCTAATTTTATCCTCAGAACGGATGCGTCGGACTCTGGTGTCGGCGCTTGTCTTCTACAGGAGAAGAACGAATGTCTCCATCCTGTATGTTATGTCAGTAGGAAGTTATTGCAGAGAGAAAGAAAGTATTCTGTGATAGAGCGTGAGTGTCTTGCCATTGTCTGGTCCGTCCAGAAACTAGGACGTTATCTCATGGGACGAGAATTTTGTATCCAGACAGACCACAAGCCGCTGACATTTTTGTCGAAGAATCGTTCGTCCAGCCCACGCTTGTCTAGATGGGCATTGGCTTTGCAGCCGTATACCTTCGTTATTCAACCAATTCCAGGAACCAGGAATCATATCGCCGACTACCTTAGTCGAGCCTAGGGGAAGATTTCAGGAGCTTATACATCGGAGGACAGGAACATTGACAGGATCTGTGTGAATGAGTCGACTTTAAAATATTGACATTATAAATATGATATGAAGAATGGTTGATAGGTTGAATGGTTTTTGATTCTGTATTAAGTATTGTGGTTAGTTAGCTATTCATGATGTGACACATATATGCATATTGCGGGCCATATTGATCCCCATATTTTCCCCTGATTTCGGTATTTTATATACTAGGGGAACTGCTAGGTCATTTTTTTTAGTGTAGGTATTGCTCACGCTCACTCGTTGACAGTCATCTTGATGCGATTTGAAATTAATTGCATTAATATTTTTGGGGTGGGGGATGATGTCACGAGTGGAGTGAGTGCAATTAAGGGGATTGCTACAGAGCGGGTGTAGAGTAAGAAGGGCTCACAGTAGACAGCAAGTTAAGCGTGCTGTTGTGAGTAGTGGGGGGGTCTGAAGGAGGCGAAAGCGCTGTATAACTATCACTGCAAGTTAGAAGGCCCTACGGAGCGGACCTGTGAATAAGAGCCCATCGGGCGGACATAAAGGGAGCAGTCGAGAAGACTAGTGAGAGAGTCTTTCCAGTAATGACTGGTATGTAGAACGTTGATTGATTATTATGATTGATGTATTATATTATATTCGTCTATTACCATGATGTAAATAAGTATATGTGAGGAATGTGGAAGTCCTTGATATTGGATATAGCAATGTGCGCCATGAGCGATAGATGAAAGTGAGTTCATGGATTTGTAGCGCGAGTGAGTAGTGTGTACTCCGATGGAGGTGTGTTACCGTAAGATGTGTGGTGAGTGAAAGGTGAACTAGTGTGTGTACGCTTCATGGATTGTAGGGAGAGGTGGAGTGAATAGAAATGGTAGGGTATTATACCAATGTAATGTTATTCTTGTAGGTGTCGAGGACGGGCCGCAGAGCCACCTCGATGAGCACAGGGGATAGGCCAGCATAGGGCCGGAGGCCATACATAGGCCAGAAGTGAGACTGTCGGTGCAGGACAGTAGAGGCACATAAAGTCGTGGCAGTCAGGCCACGGACAGGGACGTAGATATGAGAGTGAATGAGATACTATATTATTGCCATGATGATGGGCAAGTGAACTGATAAGTTGTATGGCAATAGGAGGGTGATGTTGAGAGACTGCGGTGCCAGTGAATCATTAATGTACTATTAAGACCCTGAGGGGAGAGGCTGAGGCCGAAGTGCCTTTAGGAGTAACTACCGGATTGTGGATCCGAGGGAGAGTGTGTGTGAGAATAAGGCCGTTGTACGGCAGTTGATTTCAATAATATAATGTATGTAATTGCGCTATTATCTGTATAATTATGTTTAATAAATGTGTGAGTCTGATGGATTGTTCTGTTAAGTGTTAACTTGTTTGTTCGTGATTGTTGTCCTGTCATAACTTATTACATCTCCCAGTCTGGGATTTGTGACAATCATTTAGTTGATTTACTGTAGACATTACAATATAATGTTTCTGGCCTTGAGTTCTTGTGGGAACTGCAGTGGATGGAGTGATAAACCTCTGTGTATCAGTGATGATACGTGGGGCGTACAGGGTTAAAACAATACACAGTACAATGCCTAAGTACCCATGGTAAAAACGGAAGGCACTCTTGAAACAAACAGTACAAGAAAGGACAAGTTGTGGTCAAATTGCCACAGACACAAGTTCATAGATTTTGTTGGCCTTAACCAGCGGGTCAGGAGAACTTGCCAGTTAAGCGTATATGATCTGACTGGACAATCTTTTACCACGCCAGTGAGACAATAATCAAAGAAATTCATTTGACTATCTCTGTGTCATTTTCAAGTGGGTCAACTTTCTTACGGGGAAAAGCCACAACACAGCGGGCTTAAAACCACAGTGTAGCGACAGAAGGCCACCCCCTCTCCCCCTTACGTTTGTTGTTCGCGGCGACCATGGCGGTGCCCGGCCGTCTTGTCTTTACCTTCTTCGACCCCTCCCCCCTTCCTTGATCGCTCGCAGTCGGCAAGCCTTTCTCACCCCTTCTCGTTTGTAGCTTTTTTCACTTTGATGTCTTGCGGTGTGCTGACCTAGGTGTGACATGTATCGACAGTTGTGATACATTCCACAGTGCTCCAGAGAGAGTTATTTACGCAAAAGTGACCTTGAGATGATGTCGCCCGATGACGTGCTGTTGTTTAATTGGATGATTTGTGGGTCTATGGAACTTACTGGATCATCGTCGAGTCAGCTCGGTGGGCAGATCGGTTCGGGAATTTTCTATGAGAATTAGTATATTATATTATAAAAGAGCCATGCGAGTGAGTGTGTAGGCAGATTCACAATAATGTTCCTCTTGTGCCTTCCTACCAGGTGTAAGTAGCGTTGTGGATGCCGTTCATTTTCTTCTTCATCATACTTAATAAACTTAGTATTCATCGTTCGACGGATCCCGTGTTTTATTAATAACAGTTGTAACAGTTTCGTTTCAAAAGGAAGTAGTTTATATAATCTGACTATTAAAATTTTTAACGTGCTGCAAAGTGCCTCGACTGTTACAGACAGAACCTCGATGAATAATCGGTAACTTGATAGAAGACAAGTGTTAATCTTTTAGTATGTTCTCTCTCTCTCTCTCTCTCTCTCTCTCTCTCTCTCTCTCTCTCTCTCTCCCCCTCTCTCTCTCTCCCTTTCTCTCTCTCTCTCTCTCCCTTTCTCTCTCTCTCTCTCTCTCCCTTCTCTCTCTCTCTCCCTTTCTCTCTCTCTTTCTCTCTCTCTCTCTCTTTCTCTCTCTCTCTCTCTCTATCTCTGTCTCCATCGCCTCCAGAGAAGGAAATTCAAATCGCTAGAAAGTTCAAAATGAAAATCAGAGACTTAATTGACATCATTTACTCTGTTCATGCTCGATTTGCGAATAACAGTGAAGTCAGAGTAATACCAGGAATACAACATTGTGCGCCAGACCTTCATGTGCGCCTGCCCGTTGCCACCGGAAATGAAGCCAGGAGATGCTACAGAGAACTGCCAACTTGTGCGGATGGACATTCGGAAATGATAAGCCTGGCTTGACTTCTCACTGGAGTTCTCCACCAAATTTGTCCATCTTCTCCTGGCAGCATCTTGTCCTACCAGCAACCCAACCAAAATATTAACTCTGATGTTTTAACATAAGACATGGACAGTTTATTGGCCTGCCTACTTCCCAATCTTGACCGGAAGGGGTGTGGGATGAGGGGGGGGGGGGAAGGAAGGGTATCAGACATTGCATCAATCACTTTGAATATTATTAATACAGTGCCATTTAAACCTCTAATGCCGAGACATACATTCACCTAGCCAACATAACATTTCTGAATCTTACGAAACTAATTCAAAAAAGTCAATCAAATCCAGAAATATGAATATTTATCTCGGAAAAATTATTTATTTTGTAATAAATCCAGAAACATTCCAGTTATAGAACATTTGGCTCTGGTGAAGTGTGTCAGACATTGAATGCTGGGCACTAGAGGGTTAAGATGCATCCAAGATTTATCATTCAAATTCAGGCCAGATGTGTAGTTATTTACGTTACCGCATGTCTTCCAGCTGATGACCGTCCAGGGCCAGATGACAATGTATTTCAATAGCATTGCCAGCAACATTGAGCAGTTCAGTCATGTGTATATTACGGGCAAAGAGACAGCCTGTAGTTATTGGTCAACTGTTGCTGTTGTTGACCTCTGAAGACCCAGAAAACACCGCAATGGTAGTAGATAACATTAAATAAACTATTTCATATCGCCAAGATTCCCCCACTTGCCCCTTTCTTTTAGTCCGTGTCCCGGCCAGGTGTTTTCCAATCACTCCGTGTCCCACCCAGGTATTTTCCAATCATTCCGTGTCCCACCCAGGTATTTTCCAATCATTCCGTGTCCCGGCCTGGTATTT
Source organism: Onchidella celtica (assembly GCA_963931925.1). Classification (NCBI taxonomy): domain Eukaryota; kingdom Metazoa; phylum Mollusca; class Gastropoda; order Systellommatophora; family Onchidiidae; genus Onchidella; species Onchidella celtica. The sequence continues at coordinate 11,733,257 of OZ007578.1, read as the reverse complement.
TCCAATCATTTCGTGTCCCGGCCTGGTATTTTCCAATCATTCCGTGTCCCACCCAGGTGTTTTACAATCATTCCGTGTCCCACCCAGGTATTTTCCAATCATTCCGTGCCCCACCCAGGTATTTTTCAATCATTCCGTGTCCCACTCAGGTATTTTCCAATCATTCCGTGTCCCGCCCAGGTGTTTTCCAACCATTCCCTGTCCCGGCCAGGTTCTGCTGCCACCACAAAACCTTCATCTATCACGACATTTCAATGATCAATTTTTTACCTATTGAAATTATTTCTGACACTCAGAGTAGTTAAAAAGAGATTACATTTTTAAAGAAGGAAATACAGAAATACAGAATAGTAAAAAAAAAAGAAGGAAAGAAAAGAAACGAAGACAGATAAACAGAAAGAAAGAAAAAGAAAGAAAGAGAAAAACAGGACGAATGAAGGAAAAAAAAAAAAAAAGAAAGACAGGGGAAAAAAGGAAAGACAGAAAGAAAGAAACAAAACAAAAAATTCCATTTTGGGGGCAGTCATTAAGTTGTTCTACATGTAAATTACTTCTATTATACACAATAGACATTTGTTTTCACCTTACTGAACATGATAACAAAATGTTATCCTTGTCCATCGTCATGATTTTCTTTCAAATTTGCCAGGAGATTTACTCTCATCCAGCAGGAGAGTCTTACCTCAGAACACTTCTGTGTGTTTCTTTTGTCCCAGTTCATCCGGCCGGGCAGAATTCGATTTGTCTTAGGCCACCGAGTCGGAAATTGCGCAAAGCAGTTTGACATGGAGAGTTTACACCTTGAAAACAATGGTTCAACCAATCAAAAGCCAAGATTATCTGACGATACGCGCAGGCGAGAAACTGTCACAGAGATATAGATATGTCAACTTTCTAGTGGCCGATGTGTTCTATAGTAATAATAATAATATATTGCATTTATATAGCGCCCAACCCCGTCGATGACAAGCTCTGGGCGCTTTAACAAACTCTTACACACACACACACACACGCATACACAAAAGAAATTCAAAAATATTTACTATTGTTGCTGCCGAAAAACACCTAGCCTAGTTTGTCTGAAAGAAATGGGTCTTCAGATGGCGTTTGAAAGAACCAATGTCATTAATTTCCCTGGTTGTCTTTGGAAGAGTGTTCCAGATGGTAGGGCCAAGAAATGAAAGGGACTTTTCTCCTACAGTGGACAGATTCATTTTAGGTACTTTCAATTTTGTAGTGTCAGATGATGATCTTAGTTGACGAGATGGAACATAGTAATCAGTTAAATCAACTAGGTACGATGGAGCAGTATTATTGACACATTTGTGACAAATGGATGACAATTTGTACATTATTCTTTTCTCGACTGGCAGCCAGTGCAAACTCTGCAGAAGTGGCAGTGCTGGATCTCTTTTCTTTTTCTTCAAAACAAGTCTCGCTGCATTGTTTTGAGCAATTTGGAGTTTTCTAATATTTTTTTGTGAAATTCCAGCCAAAAGGGAGTTGCAATAGTCAAGCTTTGAAAGTACAAAAGAATTTACTAAAACAGCCGCAGTTTCAGTTGAAATAAGATGTCTGATTTTACCAATTTTCCAGATTTCCATGTATAGAATACGAATGAGGTGACTAACCTGAGATGATATAGAAAGATTTGAATCAATGTAAACCCCTAGGTTTTTTACTTTTTTTGAAATTTCTATTGAATTAGTGCCAATTATCATCTCAGTTCTGTCCACTTCTTGCAGAACCCGCTCACGGCCTAATAAAATAACCTCAGTTTTATCCTCATTTAGTGCCAGTTTGTTTTGGTTCATCCAGCTTTTAATTTCTGTTATACAGTTTCCAGCCTGCTGCAGAAGGCTGTCAACATCGCATGGCAAGGCAGAACTGTAGAGCTGGGTATCATCAGCATAGAAATGATATTGTAAATTAAATTTCTTTATTTCATGTACAAGTGGAATCGTATAGATAGTAAACAAAATAGGACCAAGCACTGAGCCTTGTGGTACGCCATACTGAAGCGCATAAGAAAAAGATCTTATTTTGTTGGTTACAACAAATTGGTGGCGATTTGACAGGTAAGATTCGACCCATTTAAGGGCGACCCCTCTGATTCCAAACGATGTTTCTAGCCTTCTGAGCAGGATTTCGTGATCGATGGTGTCGAACGCTGCTGATAGATCCAACAAATTTAGCAGAGTAATATTTCCAGAATCTGCCTTTACTAATATGTCATTCATGATTCTTAATAGTGCAGTTTCAGTACTGTGGTTACTTCTGTAAGCAGATTGAAATGGTTCCAACAGGTCATTATTTCTCAAATGACACATTAGTTGTTGTAATATCACCTTTTCAAGGATTTTTGAAAGAAAAGGAAGGTTTGAGACGGGTCTATAATTTTTCAACATGTTTTGATCAAGAGTCGTTTTTTTCAAAAGTGGTGTTACCCAGGCTGTTTTAAAATAATCAGGGACAGACCCACTTAAAATAGAGTTGTTTATTATTTTTGTAATAGTTGGAACCAGTTCACCAATACAAGATCTAACCAAAAATGTAGGAATAGGATCGAGGTCACAACATTTTGATGGCGATGCCATGATGATAGATTTTACAGATTCATTCGACACAACACCAAAAGTGTCTATAGGATTTCCCTGAAACTCATCAAAATAGTAAACATCTGAGACTTGTCTGCCGGTGCACAATGCGGATGTACGGGACATTTCTCACTGTTGCAAAACTGTTGCATCTCCAGGTTTATGAATAATGGGAGCTTACACGGAAATACCACAATATTGCTCTCAATTATCTCATTTTTAAGGGAGATACAACAATACTGCTTCTCTGTAACTTGGAACTGGTTAAAGATAGCGGAATAACGAAAAAATTGCAACAAGCAGTTTGTCATTATTACATTATTGCCATTATGATCATGAACCCCAATTCATATCTCTGGAGATACAACAATTTTGCTCTATACCCGCAACACAAGAACTCTTTTTTTTTCTTCACATTTTTGTCATGTGACCGTTGTAAATCCGTGCTGCTGGTTACAGAACGTTTGGAAAATGCCGTGATGCCATGTTAGTCTGGGCGCTATAGTGTTAAGAATGTTTCCAGATGTGGAGTTTAGACCTAAACAAACGGTTATAAGGAGCAACCAAAGAGTTTATATTATAATACGGGGACAAGGTGGTCTAGAGGCAAGGTGCTCGCCTCTCATGCCAAGGGTCCCGGGTTCTAAACCCGGGCAGTGCAGGCATGTTGGAAAGTGGATTTTTCTCATATTTTCAAGTCCCTGGTCCTATTGGTGGGTAGGATCGAGTAGTTCTTGGAAATTGGATTTTTCTCATATTTTCAAGTCCCTGGTCCTATTGGGGGGTAGGATCGAGTACCTAGTCTTCTCGGATAAGGACGAAAAAATTCGGAGGGCCCGTGTGCACGTTGCGCACGTTAAAGATACCTTGGCAGTTGGAAATCGTAAAGAGCAGGCCGAAAGGCCGCTGCCCGGGCAAAATTGAAATTAATAGACTAAAATTTATCCATATCATCTCCCCCCCCCCCCCCCCCCCCGCCGCCAGAACAAGAAATAATAAAACAAGTAAAGTGAGGTGTAAATACCAAGGGCAGCGAACCTCCTAAAATAAAGACCTCAAATCATATATTATAATACATCTAGAGGTCGGACTCGGTCACGTGACCTGTCCGCAAGTAGAAAGCCCGGCAGCCATCTTTGTTTGCAGTCAAGGCCATTGATAACGAAAGTAGTTTTTAGTCGGAATGATCTTGTCTGTTTTCACTGCGAAGATGTTTATTTTGAGCGAAAGGCCTAGACTGACTCGAGACTCACCCGAAACCTTTCTAAAGCTATACTAGATACTGTAAACACAGTAATCAGCTGAAACGTCTTTTTGCAAGGAATGTCTTTAAATTTAAGCAGTGCCTTGGTGGTTTCTGTGACAGAGTGCTGCAGTAGAGAGAGAGTGAGTGAGAGACTTGTTTTTCATAAATAACTATATTAATTTTGTATTTATAATAAAATTTGTATACTACTTTAATCCCATTGTAGGAAATTTGCCTTTGTGTCATTGCATCCAGTTATAATTCAGTTGTTAGTAATTTAGCAGTAGGCCCACCGTCACTGTCGAGGCAGGCTTGCTATAAGTTGGCCGCCATCTTTGTGTCACCTGCCGACGACTTCCTGCGGAGACTCGCGTAGCGCGAATGTGACCTCTTGCTGTATTAATAACTTCTTTGGGAGCAACCCATACAGTACGGGAGGGAGCGGGGGGAGGAGGAGCATTTATGCCCCCAGAGTACGAAAAGCTTGAAAAAGGGGGGGGGGGGTGGGAGGAAAGCAGGAGTTGTGGGTAGCGGAACGTACAGTTTTCATCATGGTCATGAAGTAAACAGTCTGGCGACATAAAAAAAACTTTGAATGAAATTTCAAATGACATAAAAATCAGGTTTCTAATGAAACCGTCAAATTATGGCCCATGCAATCTGCCACTTCATTCACGTTTTCAAACATCAAAGATTTGTTGTGGAAACTTTAATGACCGTGCATTCCTGTAACGGTGGGGGGCCAAATTACCCAAAACTCGAGAATAGGCATTTCATGTTAGCCCATCCCCACCCCATCCACAGGGAGGTCTTCCGTTGTAAGTCTCTCCCTTTCCAGCATGGCACTTCCCTGGACAACTGGTCAATCTATCAACTCACACGCCATACTCTCCTTCAGCGGAGGGCAAGAAAAAAAAAAAAAAGAGACGATGGTATGAGAATAGAAATGTCTGGATGAAAACACTGAGTGTTCTTGTCTTCACGTTCTCCTCATGCAGCTGTCGCAATCCCTCCTCTGATGATTTCAAGTTGCATGTACCAGTTAGTCAAAAGTCCTCAACTCTATCGTTGAGTGACAGTTTCTCTACTAACTTACAGTGTCATATCTTCACTTTCGGCTCGGTGATTTGGCCCAAGTTATGTCTCCAATACTTTATGGACTCTTACAGCTATGTACATAATATGCGTGCACATAATAACTTGATTGAAGTCCGCTGATACTTGATTAAACACTTCGGTTATCAAATGGCCACTTAGATGTCAATAACGACTTTGTTATATTCGATCTAGCTAACCATCAATTTCATTCTAAATGACTGTAAGCATTTTTTTTTGTGGTGATTAATTATGACAGAATTTAAATCTACTGAAAAATAAATGTGCACGCCCAAATCCTTGCAGATTCTCGGCACACCGTCGGCAAGTCATGATGTTTGTCATCAAAGTACAGGATAAATACTTGAAGTTCTCACATGTTCTCTCTGCTTCCCCTCCCCTCCCCCCTTCAGTTCTGTGTACCCGAATGTCTGAACCACAGTTCGTCCTTTCTTTCATTGAAAAATCTCTCTGCCTTTCTCTCTCTCTATCTCTCTCTGTCTTTCTCTCTCTCTCTCTGTCTTTCCCTCTCTCTATCTCTCTCTGTCTCTGTCTTTCTCTCTCTCTCTCTCTCTGTCTTTGTCTTTCTCTCTCTCTCTCTCTCTCTGTCAGTCTGTCTCTCCCTCTCGCCCTCCCTCCTACTCCCTCTCTAGTTCTCTCTTCTCTCTTTCTTCTCCTGCCTTGAGGAGGTTAAGACTCACTGATCAGCTAAACCACGGCTCACCACCATCAGATTCTAATGAAGAACTTCAGTTGCCAAGGGCAGCAAGTTCCCACATCCCAACATCCCCCCCCCCCTCCCATTCCTGCACAAAAACAACTCGACGAGAGCAAGACGAATGAGGATTTGGATATAATGGAGAAAAATAATGAGATCATTTATATTTTATTGTTGTTGTTGTAAGTGCTGATGTTGTTGTTGCTGTTGTTCTTTCTGTTGTTGTGAATGCTGATGTTGTTGGTGTTGCTGTTGTTGTTCCTGCTGTGGTGAGTGCTGATGATGTTGTTGTTGCTGTGGTGCATGCTGATGATGTTATTGCTGTGGTGCGTGCTGATGATGTTGTTGTTGTTGTTGTGGTGCGTGCTGCTGATGTTGTTGTTGCTGTGGTGCGTGCTGATGATGTTGTTTTTGTTGCTGTGGTGCACGCTGATGATGTTGTTGTTGTTGCTGTGGTGCGTGGTGATGATGTTGTTGTTGTTGCTGTGGTGCGTGCTGATGATGTTGTTGTTGTTGCTGTGGTGCATGCTGATGATGTTGTTGTTGTTGCTGTGGTGCATGCTGATGATGTTGTTGTTGTTGCTGTGGTGCATGCTGATGATGTTGTTGTTGTTGCTGTGGTGCATGCTGATGATGTTGTTGTTGTTGCTGTGGTGCATGCTGATGATGTTGTTGTTGTTGCTGTGGTGCGTGCTGATGATGTTGTTGTTGTTGCTGTGGTGCGTGCTGATGATGTTGTCTTTGTGTTCTTGCTGTTGATGTTGTTGTTGTTATGTTTTGTTTATTCTCCCCAATGGAAAGAATGCTTTGCCTCTCTCTGCACGTCATGATGGACGATAAAACTCACAGATGTGGTTACGCTCGCCTGTCATTACAGAGATATTCCCAGAGCTACCCTAGCTCAGCCTTTGTCATGTAAATTAATGTAGAGAACTACTGTATCATCTAACATCGTTTTTCCCAGAACTGGGTAAGTCAAATTTTCACATAAGTTATGGCAAAATTACTGTAAGATGTTGTGTGTAAGTGTACAGTTACAACTTGCTCAGTCTTGTCTTCAAACTAAGAAAAAGAGCAAAATCTGGCTTACCTAGTTTCTTCATTTATGAATTCATTGAACATTCCCTGAATGTTGATGACATAAGCCTGTGATGGGAGGTGTGTGTGTGTGTTGGAGGCGGGGGGGGGGGTCCCACACTTGAGTTACCTCACTACACATTATTGATGGCAGGGAAAGTCAACTCCAGTTTGTGATCCATGAGTAAATTATCTTTCCTTTTGATAAGTATGACTTTTCTGTTTACGGCTGTCTATACATTTCCACTACTGACGTTACGGTCTGTAGCACAACACAACGCACTTGAGAAACCCGACAGAAATGGCCAAAGTGTAAAGGAAAACTTTGGTATTTTGTTCAGAACTGTTCTTCTTTTCAGTCTGGGTTTCCTTTCGCTGATCACATAACGGTTGAATAAACGCATCTCACGAGTCCCAATTACTGAAATTTGGACACACAAGTCATCAGTGACGCAAGTGATGGAGAAAATTGACCGGGAACGAGGTTCCAGTTTACCGAGTGCTGTGTCGAACATCAAGTTGAGAGCTGCCTTTACTCCATATGAAAAGTTGAATGAAGATCTCGCATGCGACGGGGCCTTATTGATGTGAAACGCCAGATCCTTTCCCATAATTCCTTGTGATGCCAAATAGTTGTCACAGTGAAGGATATCGGGCTGCAGAAAAAAGGGAATTAATTTTCCAAAAATTCTGCCATCAGGTCAGACACAAGGGGAATAAATCTGCAGGAGATTTTCTGTTCAAGCTTGCAAGTGATCGATGTCTCAATCAACCTAAACCATCACGAGAAAGATGGAATCAATTCTGGTAATTTCTAAAATAACTGTAAAACTTGAAGCCGGCGGGCCCACGTTTGATCCACAGATCTCAGGCGTGTTCACCTGACAGTGGCACCTAGGTGCATTATAGATAGCCCAGCGTTTTCTGACAAAATTAGGATCTGAGTCCGAGAGTGCAGATTAAAGGTTCTCAAACATTAGCCTGGCGTCCTCGATAACCTGGTGGTCAAAGAAATATCCTTGACAGGATGATGCCACTCCCACCCTGATGTGGGAGATGTAAATTGGGTCCATAGGAAACTGGATCAACTATAACTGATTTTGTCTAGCGTGTCGGAAATAAATATTTTATTGGCTATTGTGGATCACGTAAAACTGTTTGTATTTCGCAAATATATCACGTTAGAAACTAACAATGAGAAAACTGCACTATCAATTCTATAAAAACAATTACTTAAACTAACCCACGCCAACTTTTGGTCACCGAGAGCTCCCAGCAGGCTCAAAACCTGGAACCATAAAAAATGCAAGAATTTGCTGTCATGAATATCTGAATATTAATGGGCTACATGGCTGAGGTTTGTCCTTCCACTGCAGGTTTGAGATCCCCTGTGGTTCATGGCTCAAGACATTTGGGAGCCCGAGTGCAGGTTCATGTCCCACTGGCCCTCAGGAACGGATTAAAGTGACGCAGATGTGTCGTCAATGGAATATGACAGCCGATGGAAACGCCAAGCTGAGACAGAGGATAGGGGAGGGGGTGGGGGGAGAGACGGGACGGTAAGAAATTTCAGTTCAACACACCGCGGCCTTCAGACATCCTCCAGACATCCCTTCAAACGTCCCTTCGGAATCCC
>OZ007578.1:11647388-11719888 GCA_963931925.1 Onchidella celtica | reverse complement strand
ATACATTGTCTACCCCACCCCACCCCCATCTCATACCCATGTCACTGAAGTGAAAGAACAAAGTCTAACTAGTGTGAAGTCTAACAGGGCCCATTGAAGAAACTGCCAAATGTTACAACCTGTCACTAAACATTCACACAATGAAGAAATTGTCAACTGTTACAATCTGTCGCTAAACATTCACACAATGAAGAAACTGTCAACTGTTACAATCTGTCACTAAACATTCACAAAATGAAGAAACTGTCAACTGTTACAACCTGTCACTAAACATTCACACAACGAAGAAATTGTCAACTGTTACAATCTGTCACTAAAGATTTACACAATGAAGAAACTGTCAACTGTTACAGCCTGTCACAAAACATTCACAAAATGAAGAAATTATCAACTGTTACAACCTGTCACCAAACATTCACACAATGAAGAAACTGTCAACTGTTACAACCTGTCACCAAACATTCACACAATGAAAAAACTGTCAACTGTTACAACCTGTCATTAAACATTCACACAATGAAGAAACTGTCAACTGTTACAACCTGTCACTAAACATTCACAAAATGAAGAAATTATCAACTGTTACAACCTGTCACCAAACATTCACATAATGAAGAAACTGTCAACTGTTACAACCTGTCGCTGAACATTCACACATTGAAGAAACTGTCAACTGTTACAACCTGTCACTAAACAGTCACAAAATGAAGAAATTATCAACTTTTACAACCTGTCACCAAACATTCAAACAATGAAGAAACTGTCAACTGTTAGATTTCCATCTTCCTCACGTCATTCAATGAAGTTTTCGTTATGTCAATCGGCATGCTAAATTGATTGCCCCCCCCCCCCCCAGTCCAACCAATCCCTTTCATTCGTCCACACTTGACTCATTTTCTACATCTCTCTGTCTCCGTCCTCTCTACATCATTTCTCTACCACGGAATCACCCCCCCCCTCCCCCACCCCCCCCGTACAATCACATTAACGACACGCCCTTTAATGAAACTAAATCTTCTTCAATTCCCAGTCATTCGCATGTCTTATTACTACGCCTTCCCACCCCCCCCTCCCCCACGCCCGGGCTCCCCTCCTCCCCCACCCCTGCCTCTAATCTCCTTGTCCCCTTTCCGTGTTCACGTGTAGGCCGATCAGATTCACCTTCGTTCCAATTTGCACCTCGATGTCGTGCTCGGAAGTGAAGCCTGACCTGTAATGCTCTTTGGCACGCAATGCCCTACCAGTGATATCTTTAAGCTCAACTTGTAATGAGCACAGAAAGGTTACTACAACAAAAATATGTAGAATTCTTGAATGTAGCCAATTTGTTTCACTTGACCTCCTAAAGATCACAGTTTCCCTTATACTTAATAGAACTAAACTGATCTATCCTGGAACAGCTGCAAATACATTACAAAATAGTTCTATTGCCCACATCCACCCGCTAGTTTTCTTTTTTGTACGAATCAAGATTGTTTCATAAAAAAATAGTTAACAAAAAAAAAACTGAGGCCCCCGCCCCCCCCCCCCCCCCACCACTCTATGAGCGAGATAAATATATAAACAACTACAACAAAAAGATGATGCCGCTCGTCTCACTTGTTTGCCTTGTCTAATTGGAAATTGCCCATGGTGATATACACAAAAACAAAAACGTTTACAGAAAGTAGCTACGTTAATCTCCATGATGGTCTCCATCTGAGTTATGGCATAGTAATTACATCCTGTAAAACTGCAGCCGCTGTCTGTGTGCGAGTGTCTCTCGGTGATCATTCAACATGAAATTAAATGTCATTAATTCACCAGAAATATAAAAAAAAACGAGATTTTTCATTCACTAAATCAATGTATGTACCACCGTATCGATGTATGTACCACTGAGGCAATGTATGTACCACTGTAACAATGTGTGTACCACTGTATCAATGTATGTACCACTGTATCGATGTATGTACCACTGTAACAATGTGTGTACCACTGTATCAATGTGTGTACCGCTGTATCAATGTGTTTACCACTGTATCGATGTATGTACCACTGTATCGATGTGTGTACCACTGTATCAATGTGTTTACCACTGTATCGATGTATGTACCACTGTATCAATGCATGTACCACTGTATCAATGTGTGTACCACTGTATCAATGTGTTTACCACTGTGTCGATGTATGTATCACTGTATCAAGGTGTGCACCACTGTATCAATGTGTGTACCACTGTATCAATGTGTACCACTGTATCGATGTATGTACCACTATATCAATGTATCTACTACTGAACCAATGTAAGTACCAATTTATCAAAGTATGTACTATTGTATCAATGTATGCACCATTGAATTAATATATATATTCCACCGTATCAATATATGTAATACTGCAACAATGTATATACCACTGTGTCAATATATATATCACTGTATCCATGTATGTACCACTGAATCAATGTATGTACCACTGTATCAATGTATGTACCACTGTATCAATGTATACACCACCAAATGAATGTATACACCACTATATCAATATATACACCACTCTCTCAATGTATATACCACTCTATCAGTGTACACACTACTCTATCAATGTATACACTACTATATCAATGTATACACCACTATATCAATGTATACACTACTATATCAATGTATACACCATTATATCAATGTATACACCACTATATCAATGTATACACCAATATATCAATGTATACACCACTATATCAATGTATACGCCACTATATCAATGTATACACCAATATATCAATTTATACACCAATATATCAATGTATACACCAATATATCAATGTATACACCACTATATCAATGTATACACTACTATATAAATGTATACACCATTATATCAATGTATACACCACTATATCATTGTGAATACCACTGAATCACCCCATTGTCTGCCAGCTGTGACCATGTAAGACCGAGAAACTCTCCCATTGTGCAACAAAACTGTCATTGCGAGACTTGTGAAACGATTTTCTCGTCTGTGTTGATCAACCTGTGGTTTGTGGAATCTCACTGTATCAATGTGTGTACCATTGTATAAATGTGTGTACCATTGTATCAATGTATGTACCATTGTATCAATGTATGTACCACTGATTCAATGTATGTACCACTGTATCGATGTATCTACCACTGTATCAATAATATATGTACCACTAAATCAATGTATGTACCACTGTATCACCGTATATTGATTTGGCTCGCTTACGTCACCCAAACCTGATTTGCACCCCACCCCCTCTCTCTGCGAAAAGGAACTGGGCATGCGCACACGCCAAATTTGGGTATAATTCAAAATGAAACATTTAAGGTAACCCTTGAGTAAGTATTGGGTCAAAACATAATGTTCCATGATACAAATTAGAAGTGTTACAATAGTCCTCGGCATTTAGCAAAGTCATGGGTGCGGAAGGTTGGCCTCCCGTGCCAAACTTGGCACAAAATACAAAGTTTGGCCCTGAACACAACTATGTGTGTGTATGTGTGTGTGTGTGTGTGTGTGTGTACGTGTGTGTGTGTGTGTCTGTACTTATATTTTTGTAGTTGAATGGAAAGAGCAAGACAATAGAGCTGGCTGTACTTCCACAGTGCTATGACCTCCAGTACAGTAACCGCGGATCTGACCACCCTGTAACAGGTCTCCCCAAGTTCGGCAACTCGATACTAATCCTTTCAAACCCTCCAACTAGATGTCCCTGGCTGTGAGTAATCTGCCCCTGGCTCGATTCCCGTCCCCCTCCCAAACCTCTGCCTTCCCCCCGCGCACACACACACACACACACACACACACGCACACACACTGGTTGCCTCATTATCCTCCCATCAGATTCTGTTCTCAGGCCACACCAACTCCAGCCAAGACAGCGGGACTGGCAGAGCTAGAGGACAGCCTGGCCATATTGAACCAGGAATCGCCACGGGGCGGGAAGGAAGGAGACTGGGGGGGGGGTGAGGGCCGGTGAGGAGAGGGGAGGGGGAGGAGGATAATAGGAGGTGCTGCAGGGTGAGGAAATGACAAACCATTTTCTTCAGGGGTGTAAATTACACGCCGAACTTTCTGGAAAAGATGAGGAGTTTCGCTGCCGTGCCAGGGAAGGGAGCCTACTCTTTGACCCCATTTCTTGCGCTACGGAGGAGGTTGGGATGTTGTTGTTTTCTTCTGTTGTCGAAATGAGGTTTTATCTTCTCAGTGGAAGTGGAGATGATGTCATGTTGTCGCTAGTGCTGCTGCTGCTGATGTTATTGGTTTCAAGGAAGATTTGGGTGGTGGTGTTGTGTGTGGGAGGGGGGAGGGGGGGGGGGAGGAGGAGGGGATGCAGTTTTGCCGGCGGTCAGGGTGAGGATGCTGGATGACGGTGGTAAGAAATTTGAACAAGAAAAAAAATTGAAGATGAAAATATTGTCACTGCTCATGGTAGCAGTGGATGTTAGTGGTGATGTTGAGAAAGAATAATTTATACCACCATGGATGACAAAAATGATTGACTATTAAATCGCTGACGATGTGGAAGATAAAACTGCCCCTGTCAATAACGACAGCAGCATGGACGCAGACGACGATGACGCATACAAAATCGCTTTCTGTGTGTGTAGCTAATTTAACTAATTATAAAACCTTGCGTCACCACTTTAATACATTTATTTGCCGTTTTTGTTTATTTAGTTTTGTTTGATTGTTTTCGTCTGTTGTATTGTAATGATTTTCATCACTGAATTACTTTTAAAGTCATTTTCCTCCAGTGCCCCCCCCCCCCCTGCCCTGTGAATCTGCCATTATTCAATGTCTATATTTTTTATGTTTTCCATGAATTTAATTTTGATGTCAGCCCAACAAAAAAGGAAGGGGGGAGAGGAGAATGGTAATTAATGTCATTGAAGAACCACGCCATGGCTAATTCTAATTGAGTCCGAATGTCCACCCTGGAGATCTTGGATAAAACTTGAAACTGTTGACGAATTGTGTCCCTGTGCACTTCTCTCCATGTTCCCACAGTCATCAGCAAAATATTGTTGTAATATTGATGGAATTCCTCGCCGTGCTGGCATTTGATTAGGTGACATTGTTGTCAGTTTTATCCTAAGGGATCTGCAAGTCCAACATGGAACATAAGTTTTTGTCACACGGTGTACAGGAAGGATAATATTATGCCACCACCCCCCTCCCCCCACCCCCCCCCACCCCCCAAATCCAGAAACCAGTCCAACATGATCCACAGATAGAAAGCAAGACTCAGTATTTGGCCATGCCCAATAAGCAAAAACGTTTCGTTTACTGAATGAGTCAACTATGATCTATTACTGTTTTTCGATCCGCTAGGACTGGTGACCAGCTGAAGAAAGGTGTTGCTTTTCAATTTCTAATTTTTCAGATCAGTTTATGCATTTTGCAGCAGGATGGCGCGGTTGAGAGTTCCGGCTTGGAGGGGGAGTTAATGCTGATTGCTGGAGTATTTTCTCATGGGTTGCCGCCCTTGAGAGTGCAGGTTTTAATTAGAATTGGAAATGGGCAGGGGGAAAAACGCAGGGGTTTCTTTAGGTCTGATATCTCGACGGGGGAGGGGGGAGGAGAAGTGTTCATTTCACGGAAGATTAGAGTGCATCAGTTAATTTTAATTTTTTACACGGTTCTGGTTTTTCAAGTAATTCCACTGCCACACAATAGAGACAGTCATAATTTCACTTCTGGTCTGGGAATTGCTGTTTTCCTATTCCCACTTTTTCTCATCTTTCTGAGAGTGTTGTATGACATTATTTTCTTGTGGCTGTTGCCAGTCATGATCTTTCTCCTTCTTGGTAGATCTAATGGTCTTTTGGTTCTTGTTGCTGTTTCGCATGGTTTGACCTGTATTGTTTCACTATTGCCACACGGCCAGACAGACTATTGTCTCCGTCATTTCTCCTGGTCACTGCTCATGTTGTCCTTTGGTTGTTGTTGTTATTTAAATTATAGCATTTTCCACAGACTAATAAATGAACCAGACTGGAAACACAAGCTTAGGGCTGTGTCGTTGTTTTTTTTACGGAATTTCCCGAGCGGCGACTGTATAACCAACATGGCCGCCGCTCGGGAAATTACGATTTTAGTTCTATGTGCACTAGAAATTTCTTTTTATTTGTCAAGATTGGTTGTACAGGTATTAATAATGCATTAACTTGCCTATCCTTTCATTTTAGTGTCTACATCTGCCTTTTTTTAATTGTTATAAATGATGACCGTAGGGATTTTTAGCGACCGCTGTATTGCAGCTATGCTGAAGCGTCGGTCGCAACCGTAAACCTAAAATGGCGGACCTTTCGCTGCTTTGTGACGTCACACAATGGGATCATCCAGTCTGGGTAGTTTATTAGTCTGTGTCTCCCCTGTGACCTTCAGCCTCTCTCTCCTCTCCTCTCTCACCACACTAAACTATCCCTGCCGTCTAGTGCTGGAGATAGCGACGTCCAAGGAGAATCCAATAGAAATACATCCCTAAAGCTAAAATCCTGTAGGCTGCAGCGCTAAATTCTCCTACAACAGCTCAGCCATCCCTTTCACAATCCTGCCCAAAGCCCAGGAATCATCGCTTTCTCCAGCTCTCTTTTTCAGTGTCGTCTCGAGATTGCTTTCTAAAGCCGCGCGTTCTTTCTCTTTAATACGCCGTGAGAATTATGGGAAATTGTGGGAAATGGCTGCCCATGAATTGTGAGAAATGGCTTAATCTGTGAGCATGAATAGTTTTCTGTGTGTGATATGAGAATCTTTAGAGCGTGGTGCTATCACTAGATTGTCTCCCCCTGTGGTCGCCCCAAATTACTTCCCCTCTTGCTCATGACGAGTTGGCTACCCAGGGCAGAATTACTTTATTCACACACCCCTTCCTCTACCTCACCCTCAGTCCATCCCCAACCCACACCACCGAACCTTCCTCTCCCACAATACTTCAAATGTTTTCGACAATCGATCTTTAAGGAGAATTAATATCTCACTAGATGATCTGCCGGGCATTGCCGGAATAAATAATCATGTGCCCCCCCCCTCTCTCTCTCTCTCTGTCTTTCTCTCTCTCTCTCTCTCTCTCTCTCTCTCTCTCTCTCTCTCTCTCTCTCTCTCTCTCTCTCTCTCTCTCTCTCTCTCTCTCTCTCTCTCTCTCTCTCTCTCTCTCTCTCTCGCTCTCATATAATAAAAGTAATAAACTACAGTCTTGCTTCAGAACTCATGCGCACCTGAACACTACGCACCAAACTGAACGCTTGATACGGTTACTTTTTATGACATGCACGGTACTATATATTACGAAACAAACATGCAAAAATACAGATGTTACATAGCAATAAACATTGTTATTTTTTTAAAATACATGCTTGAAGTAAACAACTTTTAATTATAGCCACCATCTTCCTTATCTCAATTGCCACCTTCCTGGGAAAGTTAAGGCCTGAAGAGTGTATAGTTTGGTCAGTTAGTCATGCCAAAGGTTGTAAGTTACTGAAATATTATAATAGATTCCTTCACCGACGCATTCATTCCTTCAGCAATGCATTCACTCCAGATGACTTTTTGTACAGAGATATTTTATCCTAGTCGCGTATTTGTACCCAGCCGTTATTTGTAATAGAAAGTATGTTGTCCACTCTGACTGACCACACTGACTAAACTGATCACGCCCCAGTCACTCGTGTATAATGCGAACTAAAAAGTCCAGAGCTTTGACCAGCATGTTTCTGTGTTCAACTGCCCAGTGTAGTATGACTTTTGGGGCTGAAGTTTCTTGGAGGGGAAACAAAATTTATGAAAAATATCAACAATCAAATCATAAACATATAATAGGACAGAAACCAGCCATTGTGCGGGTCTTTTGTACTCCAACATTTGAGTTGGCTGATCAAAACAAGACAAACTGAGGCATTACATGCATTTTGTGTGTGTGTGTGTGGTATGGAGATATTGGTATCACTAAACAGCTTGTTCAAAGCACTTTCATTTGGTAAAACAAAACAAAAAATTTCTGTAGACAACCAGTTTTGTAAAAAAAAAAATAATGTCTGTACAGAGCCAGTTTTGTAAAGAAAAAAAAAACACTCCTAAAATTTCATCTTTTAGTCTAAATTATTGATGATGACTGGATTCAAAGTCAGTTTTTGAGGCATTTACCATTCTCAAACAAGATTATCATTTGGAAAAGGAATGGTAAAGAGGTTAAACTTTTCAAAAATATTGAGAACGCAAAATCGATAAAATTGCCCCTGTGATGCCTATTAACGACTTTCTCCAATCAGGTAGTCCGAGATGTGGCTCGTTTTGCCAGGCGGCTGCACAATATTTAAAAATAAACTCAGCTCGAGCTCATAAATCCACTAGTCAGAAAAACTGTCTCAAAGAAGAGAAAAAAAAAATCTTTGAAAAAAAGAACGAGAAGAAGCTGATCTATTTTATCGACCTTCCTGTTAAAATTTGTCGAACTTCCTCAAAGAGAATCTTTCAGTTCCATTCTCGCACGTTTATCTCCTCAAGCGCGTGCAGGATTATTTGCTCTTGCCTGAAAGTTATTCAAGTTTCCAGGGAGGAAAATGGAGTTTAAGAAAGTTAAAACATTGTTAGAGCTTTGTGGTCAGGGCTAGATTAACCCTTGAGCATGGGCCTTGGGGGGCACCAAGGAAATGTTCCATTACCGGATTTACTATGTACTACAAGGATGATGTAAAACCTCCACTGATGCAGCTGAACTAATGGCCACAAAAAGTTCCCACCACAATAAACATGATTTTCCATCTGACTTTAAGTTTTGTTTCATTTCCCAAACCAAATTGTTATTTTACGGTTCAGCTTTGTTTACATTTTGAATTACATCTACTGTATGAGGGCACAAAAATCTGTTAAGTGCTCAGGGCTTTTAATTGTCTTAATCCGCCTTGTTTCTGGTACACCGAGAGAGAGGAAGTCTCCTCCTCTCTCTCTCTCTCTCTCTCTCTCTCTCTCTCTCTCTCTCTCTCTCTCTCTCTCTCTCTCTCTCTCTCTCTCTCTCTCTCTCTCTCTCTCTCTCTCTCTCTCTCTCTCTCTCTCTCTTTCAATCTCTCTTCCTGCAGCTTTCTTGGCCAGCGGTAAACTATTTTAATGAAGACTATTTCTGGTGCAAGGAAATGTGCGGATTGTATGTACACGCAATTTAGAGAAAGATTTCATCCATCGAAATGAACGGTATTATCACACTTATATGATAAACAAGGCGTGTTGTTATGGAGTGAGTATGGACTTTTATAACATTGTCGTCTCTCACAGACTCACGAGAAGTTACTGAACCCAGACTCACCTGGCCCTGAATTGAAACAGCAAACATACCAAAATGAGCAATGTTCTACAGGGCACACATCAATTATGATTTTCTGAAAACGTTCCCCATTTTGTCTATTCAAGATTCCACTGCTGTCACTCTTTGTGCACTAAGTAACGTGGAGCTGGGACTGAATGAATGCAGAAATTTTAGCGATAATTTCGTGTACAAGTTGAAACTGTGTGGCCCAGTAAGATGTGGGATTGTCCTCTAAATGTTGTTACTTTTGTGATATTTGGTAACAATGCATGTTGTGCATAACATATACATACGTTCAGGAGATGTTGGTGCCTTTGGATAACGGACAGACAGACAGACCGGGGGGGGGGGGGGCGTGAAGACAGGCGGACACAGACAGACAGACAAATAGATAGATAGACAGACAGACCGACAGACAGACAGACAGACAGACAGATAGATAGATAGATAGATAGATAGATAGATAGATAGATAGATAGATAGATAGATAGATAGATAGATAGATAGATAGACGGATAGATAGATAGATAGATAGATAGATAGATAGATAGATAGATAGATAGATAGATAGATAGATAGATAGATAGATAGATAGATGGATGGATGGATAGATAGATAGACAGACAGACAGACAGACAGATAGATAGATCGATAGATAGATAGATCGATAGATCGATCGATAGATAGATAGATAGATAAATAGATAGATAGATAGATAGATAGATAGATAGATAGATAGACAGATGGATAGGTAGATAGATAGATAGATAGATAGATAGATAGATAGATAGATAGATAGATAGATAGATAGATAGATAGATAGATAGATAGATAGATAGATGGATAGACAGATGGATAGATAGATAGATAGACAGATGGATAGATAGATAGATAGACAGATAGATAGATAGATAGATAGATAGATAGATAGATAGATAGATAGATAGATAGACAGATAGATAGATAGATAGATAGGTAGATAGATAGATAGATAGATAGATAGATAGATAGATAGATAAGTAACTTTCAGTAACTTTCTCAACATCAAAACAAACCATAAAAGTAAAAGAGGTCAACAAAAACTGCTATGTCGTGTGTGTGTTCTGCCATGACTGCTATGTGGACAAACAGAGAAACCAGGTAAACACCAGCAGCTGGGCCGCAAATGCCCACACTGGTAAAACCACGTTACACAGAAATGAAAGTTTTAAAAATCCATATTTATGCATTAAGCAGAACAGTGGCACACATTACAGCCGACTGGCAATCTTGGGAGGGGAAGGAGGGGGAACGAGGAGGGACGACTGAGGAAAGGAGAGGGGGAAGGGACGGGAGGACCCTGTGAGGGGTGGAGGGGAGGACCCTGTGAGGGGTGGAGGGGAGGACCCTGTGAGGGGTGGAGGGGAGGACCCTGTGAGGGGTGGAGGTGCCTATTTAAATTCAACACGATTTTGCTGCGCAGTTTTGTGTTTCATGTATTCAGTTGATGCAAGTTGCCTACAAGTCTGTGGGAAAAACTTGAAAGTGGCTGTCCGGCAGTGCGTGGCATAGCTGTATGTCCAATATTTGAATTTGAGATTTAGAAATGTTTGATGAAATCAGCAGGGGAGAGAATGATGTCTCTGCTTTGTCTCCTGGTGGATTTTTTTGTTGTTGTTGTTGTTGACGCTGTCGGAGTTTGGAAATTTTTTTAGATCGCTAGAGAACATATCAAGGAAACACGCATTTCGCTGCATACCCAAAAACAGTGTAGAAAGCGACATACGACATTGCCCACCTGCCATAACGGGTGAGTCATTCAATTCAGCCACAGTTGAGCAACATGTGGTTTACCTGAACGTATGGCAGGTCTCTGATATACATTTCTAAAACAATCGATCCAAGGGCACACAAATGTGACCAGTGAAACAGCGAGAGTGTATTGGCGCGCGGCACATTTCATTAATTTTTACATCAATAGAAAATATCATAATTTACTCACAGAATGTTGTACAGACAGAAAATGTATTTACACCCCCACCCCACCTTCCCGTCAAGCATTATGGAGCCGGTTAGAAGATCAATACTGGCACCATGCAGCGTGCACACAGCAAGTATATCTACTTAGTTAAGTCTATCAGGCAGGCTGTGTAAAACATACTTTAATTTAGAATGATAATTCATGACCGTTTTCCAAGTACAAAAATAACTTGTAAATGTACGTCCTTCAGTCGCTGGGGAATGGGGAAGTGGAATAATATCATACAGAATAATAATGATGCTTTCCCAGACAAGGACGATCTTTCTGAATAAAAGTTGCATGACATTATATCAATTTATAATTATATAAATGTGTATTTCTTAAATGACTAATTGAGTGCTTTTTTATTCTCAGATTATGACTGCTCTGAGTGCTGTGATGAAACTGGAGATGGCAGAAGGCCTGACATAAGGAGAGGGAGGTCAGAACTCTTCTGAGAAGAGGGGGAAACTGTAGGAATGATGAAGAAAATGTTGGAGAAATGGACTGTGTCGGTGAGGCAGCTGAGGAAAACCAGTCAAGATGCCAAATTTTTACAAATATTATTTGCACCATCATGCAGCCGAGGTTTTGCAGAGCATTTTGCTTTTTAAATTTTGACACTATCTTAACTGTAACCAAAGACATTCTAAAGGTACACACGTACACGGATGTTCTAAAATGAGAAAATCTTGCCTAAAGGTGACACACGCTTTAGTTCATGCTAAAACTTACTTATAAGATATAGGAATGGATGTAGAATGAAGTTCTGACCTTGGCTCGTTAGACCTAAGGTCATCAGATGACCTTTGCAGGCTGATTACCCAATACTAAGATTTTTGCAACCCGACAGGTTTTCACAGGCTGACTCATTCATTTCTTCAACTGACGAAATTTTGCGATATTTATTCATTTTTTACAAAACTTATCATTTGCATTTCATTGAGTTTCTAGGGGATTTGGTCATGTTCAATAATGGCCTGATCATGATGGTGACAGTCCCGCAAACCTGACTGCGAGAGGTCACGTTGACAAAGACTGTAAACTGCAACACTGTAACTCCACTCTAAAAGTTCCGGTTTAGACAAAGATCACGACGACGTCGGCCATGGCAAAAACAAGCACACAAACAGACAGACACCGTTCTTACCTTTAATAACTTCCAGATTTCCAATTTCTGCCGCTTCCAGAAAATTCCGTTCATCATCCGACAACCCCTCCGCCAGACGGTCGTGCAGAATCCGACTCCGTCTGGGGTCGTGGAAATAGGCTCTCATCATCTCATACATTGTGGCTGTTGGTGGTGCTGATGGCGATGGTGGTGGTGATGTTGTAGTAATCTTTCAGTGTACACGGCGATAAAATCCTTTTTCAATATCCTCTTACTGCACTCTTGACCTGGATAACAGACAACGACGACAACAAAATTATATGATGTTATCGTGTCCTGCACATCTGAACGACATCAAAATTATCAATTATTGTCTTAAATTATCGTTTTTATCGCATAATTCCTTTTTTTTTTTCTTTTTTCATGATCACATGGCAAAACAACGGAGAGAATTCTACAACGTGTTTTGTGCCAGGCAGTGGGAATGTTTGAGTGAGAAATATAAACAATATTTTATTGTTGTTGTTCTGTGCACCAAAAATGTCCAGTCCGTAAACGTTTGTGAATTTGGTAGATTGTTTTCTTCCTTTTTTTAAACCCCCGACTCCAGCTATTTCTAACCATCATTATTCACCAATACTACATTAAAGTTCCATCTCTTTGAAAATTCTTTCCACTTCGATGTGTGAGAGATGGGTATGAAAGGGAAACAAAATTGACAATGCGTTGATTTCACCGGACAGAATTTGCACTTGTGTGTAGTTCAAAGCTACATCTGGTCAAATAGCGATGGAGCGCCGCCTGATGTTCTACAACTCTGTTGCGGTGACGACAATGACAGACAGAAATTCACAGAGAAACGATGAAGGAATGGCACCAACGCAAAATGCGGCTTTCTTTTTTACTCCACAAGGATAACTCCCTCCCCTCTCCCTCCTCCGCGTCTCCGGGCAAACACGCACACACACAGAGAGACACAAACACAAACACACACACAAGTTTGTCAGAGACCCAAAAAATGCCCCAGACCTGCAGCGATGGCCCACACAGACTCTGCGGCGTCTCCACTGATGGTCCTCAGTACCAAACACAAACAGTCAGGCTCACATGGCAAACAAACAAGACGTTATCTGGTTATTTGTAATTGACTTAATGAACAATTTTTCATCTCATTCATTTGGATAAATGGCTACTTCTGGCGGCTAACGTATCCCCGACAACTACCCCAGATCTCTCACTGATGAAGGACCGGGCCAGGAGTTCCTGATCAATCATAACTGTTGTCATTCAGGGGGAGACTCACTCGCTTATTGCATTTACGACAGGGCAGGGCCAGGCATGATGGCGCAGGTAATCCTCGTCTTCGGCAAATTGGACCAAAATTAATTATAATAATATAAATAAAGTGTTTTGCGTTTTTCTTCGGAACTCTATGTCAGCCACCAGCAACCTAAACAATGAAGTCTGGGAGACTGAAGAACAAAACTGAAATGAACAATTGCACGTTTTCAGTTACTGAGGACTTTCATTGGATTAAAAAAAATATCAGTAAAACTTCAGAAAAAAACAATGTAGAATGAATATATTATATTATGCTAAAATGACGCTAAACACAAACCTCCGTCTCCCCCTAACACATACACGTACAGGCTCACACACACACACAGATGTTTAGCATGTGAAGCCGTACTGCGCCACCACCGGCCACTCACAGCTCCTATGCTTTGTTACAATTGTTAGATTCAGGAAATACCAGTAACCATGGTAACCATAATGAGGCTAAAAAAAAAGAAACGAAGACCAAATTTTATGCTCTCAACAACCCCTTCCCTCCCCCCCCCCCCCACCCCCCGGAACAAAACAAACTTTCTGCACATAAATTTAAAAAAGCGCTAAATAACGTAATAAATCATGAACAGATCGATACACAATTGGTGGCAGATTTACCCATCGTTGTTTGGGGAAGAAAAAAGTTCTGGAAGAATGTCGAACAGGAGGAAGGAAATGTAAATGTACGGGGAGGGGGGGGGGGAGAGGGAGGGGGGGGTTTGTTCAAGTCAAATACAATTCTACAGAAATGAACACAGGAAAGAAAGACAGAAAGAGGAAGAAAGAAAGAATGAGAGAGTGACAGAAAAAGAGGAAGAGAGAGAGAGAGAGATGAAGAGGGGGACAGAGAGAGAGAGAGAGAAAGAGAAAGCCCTACAAAAGGGTAAAACCTCCACCCTCCCAGGGTCAGAAAGACTTCCGAGCCATTAAATCCTGACGTGTCGTTGTCCAATGAAAAGATAGAAGTGGACTCACGCGCCAAGCGAATCAGTAACAGGTCAGTGAGAAGTGCGGACAAAGCTTTAAACAGACAGAATCATCCAGAAAAACATCAAGTCCAACCCGCCCGCACCCCTCGCCCCCCTACCCCCAAATCCTTCTAAGATTATTTCCCTTATGAAAAAAAAAAAAGGCAAAAAAAATCCTTGGCTCAATTAACGACCAAAAATTCTCTTTTTTTTTCTGGCCGTTTTCTCAAACATATTTTTAGTTTTCTGGAGAATTAGTTTGAAATTTGCCATTCTCCAGGGCACTGGAGATTGCGCGGGGGGGGGGGGGGGGTGGGGGGGGGGTGGGGGGGGGGGGATAGGAACAAACAAAAAAAAGTCTCCGAGCTGAGGAAAGACGTGACTGTTGATTCACGTCACGTTCTTTTCTCTTTCTGTATCTTTTCCTGGCTGCCTTTTTTTTCTGTGCCTTAGTCAGTGGAAATTTTTAAATACCCTTATCTATCTATCTATCTATCTATCTATTTTTACAAGCCGGCCACATCATTGTTTTTCCTGACCGTCCTCATCCTCTCTTACACACACACACAGACTTATATTTACAAAATAATTGCTGCTTTCTCACATACCTCCTCGTTTCATTTCTCCACCTTCTCCTCCTCGGTCATTCTAATTATCTCCCGTTCTTCGTCCTCTCCACCCGGACTGTGTGACCAAATAATAATCCAACATTTCAATACAAGGAATGAACAGCGAATGTGTCACTCATATCAATCACCGCCTGACATGTTCACTAATACATGTTAAGTCATCTATACTATCTTCTTATATATATATATATAATATATATATAATTGGGTAAAATTGGACGGTTGTACTCTATAGCTGAAAAAACTACTGAACGTAGAGCCATGAAAAAATTACTGAAAGTAGTTCAAAGACTGAGCAAGGTTTGTATCAATTCATTTTAAGGATGCAACAACCTTAAAAATTTAGAAAAATAGAAAACAAAATGGGCCGTTCGAGATTTTCCGATTCATCGTTTTTACAGCTCAGACAGGGCGAGTGTAGTAAGATATTTTGGTAACTCGAAACTTTGGTCACCTAAGGCTCAGGAACCGCATCACACTCAGGCTTCAAACTTTGCACAACAGCATATTATCAATGCAAAATTAAATGGGCTATATTCGAAATTATAAAATGTTCAGGGTTCTACGTTTCATTTTTCATTGTTTCGGCATCATTTAGATCTATTTCGAGTCATGGTTCGCCATTTTAAGGTTTCGTTATCACTTCCTGCGATGTGTTCACTATCAAACACACTAACCCGTGCGCAAATCATGCTATTGTACGGGACGCGCAGGGTGTCAACTCACAAAGGCAGAGCAGTAAGACTTATTTAAAAACAAACAAACAAAAATAAAATAAACAAATAGGAACAGGCAAGATGAAGCAGGTCCATAATAACCACCCAGAACTGAAACTAATATTCAAACCGATTTATCCCGGGCAGGGCCGGGGACCTCAGCTAGTATTATTATAATATTTGTGGACTAGAGATTTTTCGTTGCAAAAGGCTTCTGAACCACTCAACACTCAGACGTCAAATTTTATATGGTGTATCAGAATGGATGTAAGGGTGCACAGTTTTTAATAGGTCTCAAATCAGTGTTGTTGTTTTTATTGGAAATTTATTGTTTCGCCATCATTTAGATCTATTTCGAGTCATGGTTCGCCATTTTAAGATTTCGTTATCACTTCCTGCGATGTGTTCACTATCAAAACACACTAACCCGTGCGCAAATCATGCTGATGTACGGGATGCGCAGGATGTCAACTCACAAAGGCAGAGCAGTAAGACTTAATTAAAAACAAACAAACAAAAATAAAATTAACAAATAGGAACAGGCCAGACGAAGCAGGTCCATAATAACCACCCAGAACTGAAACTAATATTCAAACCGATTTATCCCGGACAGGGTCGGGGACCTCAGCTAGTATATTGATAAACCAGCAATATGACAGACGTTGTATCTACCATCATTACGAACTTCCGAGTTTTTTTCTGCCACGACAATTACCGTAACATCTATCACAGTTGCCGTACCAGAACAAAAATTGCATCCACGCCAAAATATTCGCAAGGCATTTTTTTTCCTGATCAATTGCGAAATACTACCCATGCCATCTGGTCGCCAATTGGCCAAACCTAAGATTATCATTAACCCTTACTAGCAGAATTTCTGCAAAATTAACCGTGCGAACAAAACTGAACTTGGCCACATAGCCCAAGTAGTCACATTGTATTTCTAGTATCTTACTTGCTACTGGAACAGCTCTGCTGTCTAAACGTGTACTGTAGTCATAACAAACTGTAGTGTTTACCAATTTCCCCCTTAGACCATTGACAGAGTGACTGCCCTCCAAACTGATGCTACTAGAACTCAAGCTACTTCTTAGCCACAATCACTGACAGTACCATTACTTCTTCCTCTGTTAACCCGACCTCTCCAACCATCATGATGGTCCACTACGACAGCAAACACTCCACACACAACAATCAATTCCATCCACTCACCACCCATTCATCTGCTCGAGACGGAGACAGTTTGACTCCGCCCAGTGGGAACCGCTCACTGTCATCAGAGTTGGTGGAACGTCCATCTCAAAGTCTGGGTAAATGGCCAGACAAAGCAACGTTGCCCATTCCCTCTAGACATACATTCACACAGACAGACAGAAGATAGACAGACAGACAGTGCCTGGTTGTCGGCCCTCTCAAAGTCTTAACAATGGCCAGTCAAAGCCACCACTCGGTTGCATCTCACATAGACAGACAGTCAGCGAGACAGACACACAGACAGACAGACAATGCTTTGACGCATTCCCAAGGTCGGGAATAGGTCGATCTTCTGTCAGGCACCAACAAACGCACCTTCCGCTACCCCTGCTGACTTGAATGAAATGTATGGGTTTTTCCTGGGACTCGACCTTCCTCACACCCCCCCCCCCCCCGTTTCCCCTCCCTCCTCCATTGCCTAAATCTGAAGGACAAGAGAAGAGTGGGACTGACCCATCAATAGCGTTAATGAGAGCCAACCATTTCTAAACTTTACAATGGAACTAAAATGTTGAGAACAATTTGCATGAAAATATGCCAGAAATGACCAGGCATGAGAAACAAAGTACTATCATCTAGATCAGGCCACTGCGCGGGCAAAATTGAAATTAAGATGAATAGATTAAAATTTATCCTTAACACCCCCCCCCCCCCGCCCCTCCCCCCATACACACAACAAAAATGTATAATTCACTATTAAATAAATATTAATATATTCAAATATTATTATAATCTTTAGAATAGAAGTTGTGAGTTGTGAACTGTTGTGAGTTGTGAACTGCACCTAACAGGCTGCATTACAATTTGCTCTGAGATAGAAAGAGGTAGAGAGAGAGAGAGAGAGAGAGAGAGAGAGAGAGGTGAGAGAGAGAGAGAGAGAGAGAGACAGAGAGAGGGCGAGAGAAATAAGGAGAGAGTGAGAGAGATGCAAATCGAGAGAACAAGACTTTCTGTAAAGCGCCTAGAGCAAACTCGTTTGGATTGGGTGCTATATAAATGATCTCCATTATTATTATTATTAGAACAACATTCTGCAGTACAAAACTGTGCCAGACACAAGGAGCACCTTCAGACTTTTTGTGGCGCGTTAGTGGCACTGCCGATGGTAAATTCCGGAGGTAAGTGGAGGTTTTTCACACACAGACACGGCTAAAATAAGTAGTGCTGCAGACGGTCAGAGTGGTTGGTTTCTGCGCTAGTGACGGCCACAAAAAGTAGTGCTATTTGTGCCGATACTGGGAACTGACCTGGAGGTCTCACAGGCAACTACAACAAGATCACTCTTTGAGTCTGGCCCTAGTAGCGCATCCGGGGCACTACTGACGCACAACTTCTAAAGCGCAACGACAGCCCATACCACAATAACACTTGGTAGAACCACTGGCGCGCGTTAAAGATTTAGCAGTGGTGCTAGCGTCCGCTTGTAGAGCCACCAACGCGGTTTATTAGAAATTCAGCAGGGCCAACGAGGGACGAGATTAGCGTTGCTGACGCGCTCCTGACAGGCCACAAAAAAAGCCAGTAGGTCGCCTCGTCTGAAGGGACTCTAAAATGGCGCACGTGTGCTTGGAAAGGGAACACCATCCGTATATTATCAGTGAACAAAACTTCCTGCACTCAGATACACGATTTGCTTTTGTGTTGAATACATTTTTTGGTTGTTGTTTTTGGTTGGTCCGAAAAAAAAAAAAACTGCATCACTTGAAGTCAGCTGTAATTTCGTTTCAAGACAGATTTACGGCCAGTAGTCAAACAATGCAAAAAAAATTACAAAGAAGAAAAAAAAAAATTTTAAGTCGAAAAATATTATCCTGGTCTCATTTTCTATGACCGGCTCCAAAGTTGGGGAGTCAGGAATGGCCATGGTAAATCTGCGTACTCCAAATTGCTGATAAAGGGAGGAGTTTGCTTTCAATATTTGGCAATCTTCAGGCGACTTCAGCTGTAGAGAAACGTCATTCTACTGATCCCGGCTTCCTGTCACATGTCTCTCCATCACTCCTTCAGTCTGGCCGCGTGTCCTCATTTCATATGTGCGTTAATTTAGAACAGATAAATACTAAGAAAATCTACCAATAGTTCAAGTCATCAGTGCTGATTCACTTGAAATATGGTTGGCAAAAAAATAAACCTTTTCTGTATGTGTGTGTCAACCTGGCACCAGTTCCTTCTGCAACTTCAAAGTTTTTGTTGGTGTTGTTTTTGTTTTTAAATTTGTTCTGTCTGCGAGTTCGTGGCAAGCCAAGACAAGTGACGGCGGTGACAACCAAAACCAGATTGTCAGTAAAATCCCACTATGTCTCTGTCATCTGTCGGTTTGGGCAATTATTTCTATTTGATGAAAGAGATTTTCATGTTGGTGTCCTTGGGTAACATTGGTGGGACTTCAGTTTTTAATGGTTCTACACTGACTAAGGAAACTCCCGTCAGCTGTTGGATAGCTGGCAATGACATTTGAGCGGAGAGCTGGTTAATCTACGTCGCTCCTGGCCCAATGACACTTTAGATTAGTTGAGAGAGTTTGGACACTCGAAGTTGGGGGGCGGGGGAGGGGGGTGGGGCGGTGGTTCTTAAACAAGGGGGGGGGGGTCGTGAGGACTTGGGTCTAGAGAGTGCACTGCGTTTTTCAGATATAGAAATTATAAATTTTTAACAATTGGATTAAAAAACATTCTCTGGATTATAAATATAAATATCCAGTTCCGTTCATAATGAAACAATCAAATAGTCTATGTCAAATATCATTGGCAGTTTGAGGACAACAATATTTTATCTAGGATGTTTGCCATTCTAAAGGTCGTAGGTTGGAGGAGGAAAACGGGTGGGGGTGGGTTGGGGGCTGGAGTCAGGTGTATGAATAGCGTACATGCGTATTTTGGAGTGTTTGTGTCTGTGTGTGGGGCCGGGAGGGGGGGCGGGGAGAATCGCCAAATTAAAGCGTACAGCCTCAAACTTTATGGATGTCCACTAGGTCTGCGCCGTCTCCATGACTGTGTTTTCAGTTGATGAATTTGTTACTTAAATCCAACGCCAAGTGCAGGCACTAACGTGCAAGTCCTTACATAAATTTGCATGGTTAGAATTGTAAAGATTTCATTAAATGGTCGGTGAAAAACAAAACAAAACAAAACGGTTGAATTTGTATGAAAGAACAAAAGCCCGCGCGACAGGGAAGGTCTGAGGTAGCCTGGGTGTGCAAGTTACAGAACCGCTGGGCTAGAGGGATGAAATTGTGGTGCTGCTTGTCTGGCAGAGCAATGCTCGTCAATAGAGGCGAGTGGCAGGGCCAAGTCTGGGCTCATTTGTCAGGGAGTCATTGGCAGTTGGGGGGGGGGGGGGACAGGAGTGATCGATTGTGTGTGTGTATATATGACTGTGTCAGTGGATAGGTGAGTGTGTGTTATGCGAGTGTGTGTGTGTGTGTGTGCGCGAGAGAGAGTGTGTGTGTGTGTGTGTGTTTGAGTGAATGTTTGTGTTTGAGTGTGTTTGTCTGAGTGTGTGAGTGCGTGTGTAAGCGCGCGCGTGTGTGTGTGTGTATGTGTGAGTGTATATGAGTGGTTGAGTCCCTGGCCGTGCACGACACATCTAACGAAAAGTGGAAAGATAAAATTTTTATGAAAAATAGGTTCTGTATGACCCATGCTGCCATGTCGGCACTCACACAATGTTAGATTTTATTCAGAATCAGAACAGACTAGTGAACAAAAATGGCCAAAGAAACAGGCGTCAATAATGTCATTTGTCAATGAAGCAACCAAACAAACGGTCCAGCTGTCCACCAAACGGTCCAGCCGTCCACCAAACTGTCCAGCCGTCCACCCAACTGTCCAGCCGTCCAGCCAACTGTCCAGCCATCCACCCAACTGTCCAGCCATCCATCCAACTGTCCAGCCATCCATCCAACTGTCCAGCCATCCATCCAACTGTCCAGCCATCCATCCAACTGTCCAGCCATCCACCCAACTATTCAGCCGTCCACTCAACTGTCCAGCCACCCACCCAACCGTGCAGCCGTCCACCCATCTGTCCAGCCACCCACCCAGTTGTCCAGCCATCTACCCAACTGTCCAGCCATCCACCCAACTGTCCAGCCATCCATCCAACTGTCCAGCCATCCACCCAACTGTCCAGCCATCCATCCAACTATCCAGCCGTCCACTCAACTGTCCAGCCACCCACCCAACCGTCCAGCCGTCCACCCAACCGTCCAGCCATCCACCCAACTGTCCAGCCATCCATCCAACTGTCCAGCCGTCCACCCAACTGTCCAGCCGTCCACCAAACTGTCCAGCCACCCACCCAACCGTCCAGCCGTCCACCCAACCGTCCAGCCATCCACCCAACTCTCCAGCCGTCCACTCAACTGTCCAGCCACCCACCCAACCGCCCAGCCATCTACCCAACTGTCCAGCCACCCACCCAACCGTCCAGCCGTCCACCCAACTGTCCAGCCATCCACCCAACTGTCCAGCCATCCACCCAACTGTCCAGCCGTCCACCCAACTGTCCAGCCATCCACCCAACTGTCCAGCCATCCACCCAATTGTCCACCCGTCTACCCAAACACAAACATCTTTACCAATAAACAACGAATCGTTCAGACAAAGAAGGCACTTTCATCTCAATAACTGACGAATTTCTGAGTTGCAAACTTAAGGCCGAACATTATGATTTCGTTCTGCATTATTACAGCAATGAAAATATCGACAGCTGCTGCATAAAGTATCGACAACACAAATATGCATGCCGCTGGTTACACTTGTTTCGCTTGGTTAAACAAGTGTGGAATGATCACAGCGTGCAAAGCAATCCATTTTTTTAATTATCGAAAATGTTAATCATTTTTTCCTTACATGTTCAAAAACGGAGATGAATGTGTGGGAGGAGAAATATTATTTCCCTCTTGCATGCATCATTGATTTAGAAAGTTTGGGAACAACTCTATCGGAATGAATGTAACATTGTCATATCTCATTTGTAATAACACTTTTATCTGGTAGATCTCTCTCTCTCTCTCTCTCTCTCTCTCTCTCTCTCTTTCTCTCTTTCTTTCTCTCTCTCTCTCTCTCTTCTGTCCCTCTCCCACTCTTTCTGTCTCCCTCTCACTCTCTCTCTCACTGTGTTTCAATTACTCTCTCTTTCTTTCTTTCTTTCTCTCTTTCTCTCTAGCTGTCTCTTACTCTCTTTCTTTTCTCTCTTTCTCTCTTTCTTTCTTCACTCTCCCTGTCTCTCTGTCTCTATCTCTTCCTATTTCTTTTTTTCTTTTCGTTTTCCCCCTCCTCTCCCTACTTTCTCTCTCTCTCTCTCTCTTTCTCTTTCCGTCTTTCTCCCCCCCCCCCCCCCCCCCATTCTACACAAAAATATTACATTTACACATTTGTCTCACGGACTCGCTCACTCACTCACTCACTCATTTACGCACACACACATATACAGACACACCATTCACGCACATTTGGGTGCCTGATTAAATGTTGTTTCTGTACACACACACACACCCCCCCCCCACATACACACACACTCGCGCGCGCGCACACACAAACACACACACACACACAGAAACGCTTACAAGGATGAAAATTGATTACTTTCTAAGGAAATAATTACCTTTATCTTTTTCATCTGCAATGGAAAATTCTCCTATAAATTCTATGTATCTCCAGATCTCTCATTGCTGGGATCTGAGTAAATTTCTCGGTTTATTTCAGTCAGATTGGGCGGTCGGTCATGTTGGGTCTATAATACAAAATGTTCTAATGCACCGGGATTTATTGTATAACTGCAGTGTATTAGATGTCCTGCAAAATTCTCTATTTTTGTGGTGACGATTTGTAGATGATGAAAGCTTTGAGTGGAGAGTTTGACAAGTCAGCCATGTAGGAGACAAATTATAGAATTAGCAGTTACACCTTTATCATCCAACTTTAATTAAACAGTTTATCCACCAATTAAATGGTTTCCAAATCTCATCACAAACCTCAAGAAAAGCATGGAACTAGCGTGACGGAGGGGCGGAGGGGGGGGGGGCAAGGGGGGGGGGGGCATGGCTAAACACGGTCATAACGCTGATAGATCAAAGTCTGGCCTGTGACGGTCATAACGGGTAAACAAAGGTCAGAGGGGGTGAAATTAACCCCGGGGGGGGGGACAATCAGGGGGAAATTCCGCACACCCTGGGAGTAAATTTGCTGATTCTGGATTTGTACTTTTTTAAAAATTATATTAACACACACACACACACACACACACACACACACACACACACACACACAATCCGAGGATGAAAAGATAAATAAATTATTAGATGTCGGCATTTTCTGTGTAATATTGTTATGTGCTAGTGTTATTATTGTTGTTGTTTCTGTTATAATTTGAACTTAAAATCATAATGTTAAATATACGGTCTTTTAATATTTGCTCTCTGACGGCTGGTTGATGTTGGTGGTCATTTAAACTCAAATTACTGAACAAAACTGACTGAGAGGGGGGGGGGTAAAGTTACCTTCGAAAGGTTGCCAGAGGTAAAAACGGGACTGCAAAAGTTTGGGAACAAATGAACTAATTCACTCAACATCAGCTGTGTGCCCTACAGGCTTACACTAGTAGCTTTGTTTGTTTGCGGCTGGTTTTATTGAGCTGTCATTTAGTATCAATTGGCGATCCATTAGTCTGTGGAGTTTCATTTCTATTTATTGATGTAGATTCTCAGCTGCTATCTAAAAATGAATGGCCCCTGCAAGAATGATATAATTTATGGAGTATATCTAAAAGTGTAAAGATCAGCAGTTTAAAGATTTACATTGTTACAGTTTTCGATTAATGGTGTCACGGGTCACTACAGTGACCAGAAAGAGCTCTACCCGGAGCGCCATTTTCTGACACAATCCAAACTTGAAGGACCAGGCCTAGAGAAGTCTAATATGACGCTTAAGACAACCCAGGTTAAAGTTTACATCAGGACAGGGAGATTGGCAGGTCCGGACTGTAACCCCAAGATTGGCAAGTCCGGACTGTAACCCCAAGATTGGCAAGACCAGACTGTAACCACGAGACTGGCAAGTTCAGACTGTAACCCGGAGATTGGCAAGTCCAGGCTGTAACCCCAAGATTGGCAAGTCCAGACTGTAACCTCGAGCTTGGCAAATCCGGACTGTAACCAGTGAATGGCAACTCCGAACTGTAACGCCGAGATTGGCAAATCCGGGCTGTAACCCCGAGATTGGCAAATCCGGGCTGTAACCCCGAGATTGGCAAATCCGGACTGTAACCAATGATTGGCAAGTCCGGACTGTAACCCCTTCACTGCCGTGTGTGAGGTCAGGAGCCAATGGCAGACTGTCCAGACTGTCAAATTACAATGGAGTCAAATCGTTCTAACCTTGTCTCAGGTTTGCACTCACCAATAAGTCTTTCATTTTCACATGCAGAACTGGTAGAGTTCTATTTAAAAACTCACGTGTCATAATTTGATTGCACAAACGGAGATGGCCAGGTTGGAAACATCATGGAAATGAAAGAAATACATTTTAAACCGAATCAAAAAAGAGTTTCCGTCAGCCAGTTCTGATGTGTCCATGCCAAAAAGTTATCCCCACATTCTCGACTGACGGTTCCACAGTCCCCAACAGTCGTCTATCTAGGAGAGAGAGAGCTGCCTCAGTGGATACGGCCATGGATTATGATTAAGGCAGAACTGACGTTGACAGGAGCATTAAAATTTGTTTTTGCAAAGATTCAGAAAAATGACGTTTTGATTCAGTATCTCAATAACTGATTAATGAACACTCAGGCGGACAAAGTTATGTGACTTAACGGATTCTTGACTAAACATGGCAAACTTTTCCCTCCACCCACAGCTCAATTTCTGCAATTTCTACACCTCTCGCGGCCTTTGTACCTGTTTGTTCCAGCGCCACTTTCTGCTCAACTGAGAAATTCAATGTTAAACCTTTGCGGTTTTTGTGTTAGAATAAGGAGATGGTAGATCTAGTCATGTCTATAGCGTCCGTTCTGCTCCGCTAGTTTTACGGCAAACGACGCATGAAAAAGTAAAACTCTCTTTGCTTGTGCACGTGTGTGCTTGTCCACAGCGTCCGTTCCGCTCCGCTCCTCACCGCTATAGAGGCAAAGAGTGTTTTATGATTTTCCATAAGATGGCGGACAGGAAGCCAATGCTGTGTGAAAGGCCAGTTAGAATAAATCTGAAACAGTTTGATAAGTGTCACAATGTAGTTTTAAACAAGTGTCAAAGTGTGCATGTGTTATATATATATACCTCTTCTATATAGGCCCATTGCGAATGATGTCCCAGGGTGTTTTTGTTTTGTAATTCCGACACCTAAAATGGCCGGTGGATCAGCTGACGAGTGTAACTTCGAGAATGTCTAAGCGGTTAAAATGCCTGCTGGTTGCATTGCAATTGTCTGTTATGACGGGGGGGGGGGGGGGTTGGATGGATCCAAGCTGGTCAGATTCCCTACCATCCGTGTAAACAAGGGAGAGGAAGTGAAAGATTTGACCGAATTTCTCCCATGTGCGTATACACACGTGTCATTGTTGACTGTTTTGAACTTTTTCTTACTCCGCCGCCGATTGGTTCTCGACGCCTGAAGCGCTCACGGTGCAAATCAGCAAACGAATCAAAATCAGTGCTACCATAGCCATGGTTAAGCGTCGGTCCTGACAACTAAAATGGCCGATATCCGCCGTGGGCCTATACTGAAAGATCTCCAGTGTTCTAAAAAATGAAATTAGAACAAAGAAGAACTAAAGTGGCGCTCTGTCTGATTTACCTGTGTGGGATCTGACATGCCATATAAGGGCACAGAAACGAGTGACTAAGTAGAGTGCATGATCGGGGAGGAGCAAACTGCATGAATAATTATGTTATCCACATTATTATCGTGATATTTAGGCAGGATAAGTCATTGGCACGACCTTTCAAAAGCGGTTCAGAATCTTTGTCATATTTCCCGCGTTTTCAGTCTGGAGGCCAAAGGGTTACGATTTACACAGCAATAGATCAACTCTTGTCTAAGTACTACTTTGTTCTCTCAGGGCTGGACAAGTCAAAACTCTACCCAGCAATAAATCAATTCTTGTCTAAATACTACTTTGTTCTCTCAGGGCTGGACAAGTCAAAACTCTACCCAGCAGCAATAAATCAACTCTTGTCTAAGTACTACTTTGTTCTCTCAGGGCTGGACAAGTCAAAACTCTACCCAGCAGCAATAAATCAACTCTTGTCTAAGTACTACTTTGTTCTCTCAGGGCTGGACAAGTCAAAACTCTACCCAGCAGCAATAAATCAACTCTTGTCTAAGTACTACTTTGTTCTCTCAGGGCTGGACAAGTCAAAACTCTACCCAGCAATAAATCAACTCTTGTCTAAGTAATACTTTGTTCTCTCAGGGCTGGACAAGTCAAAACTCTACCCAGCAATAAATCAACTCTTGTTGTCAAGAACAGATTTAATTCATAAATGTTTCCACTGACTAAATTTTTGTGAGAGAGCAGTGAGTAATTTTTACAAACGTAATTATTGTGCGAGCCAGCATAACGTGGTCTCGTAAACAATTTGTTTTGAACAGTTTTTTTTTCCTAAAAGATAGACAGAAGGTGTGGGGAAGGATAGACGGACAGCGCAGGTGTGCATGACTGAGCACTTTTTATATCTCGTGTTTTGAACTAGGTTTAGTAGAGAGGGAAGGGGTGAGTAGGAATTAAATGTTATTGAGATGTCTGGTGACGTACAGAAAATCCGTGATCCAGAGTAAAAGCTCGGGGTTTTGAACATGTTAAGAATTTATTGCTATAAAATTACATTTTATTGTCTTGAGTGATTCGACCTTTGATGTCGACCCAAGGTCGTTGCGTAGGGCTGTTACTTAAAATAACTCAGTTCGGCAGCTGAGCTAGAAGTGGTTGCACCAATCACAATCCAGGAATTAGACGGTAAGCTGCAGATGCAGTCCAGTATTTAAGGCCATACAGAACTTAGTTCTGGGCCACATGTAGACAATCCATTTACGAGGTGGACGGCGAGCTCTCAGCCAGATGAGAAGTCATAGAGACGCAGCGATTGAGCTGATATGTACAGTGATGGAGCATTGTCAGAAATCTACGCTCCTGAGCCCAAGCCTACTTGTTTGAGCATTAAACCCACAGTGCTAATATCAACAGCCCTCACATTGTGAGGGCCGAATGGTGAGCTAAAGATTTTAATTCCATGCTGAATTTACAGCCACCTACACATGTAGACTGTTGACCAGTACTGCCAGACCACATGCATTTCCCGCGACCACGTGTGAACTACACCAGAGCGCGCCTGGCAGAGACGCTATATAAATATGTTTTAGTATGAAGAGAGATAGAACTTTAAACCTTACAGGATCCGTCGCCCTCGGGCGCGGATTCTTTTGAATGTAAATTTATTGTGACTTAGATAACTTCATATTACATTGCCTTAAGTACTTCATAGTTGCTCCTCAGCTTAGCTGAGCATTTTCAGTTGCTATTGTATTCGTTATCTATTGTATATTTTATCTTTGAATTTGTTAGACATATAAACTTTGCAGTCTGTTACTCAAATTGATTTATTTAGTTTTTAGAGTGAAAGTTGTTTAATTGTTGTTGTTTTTTTTGTGCTCGTGTGATTGGGAAGCGGACCTCTTGATCTATATTCCCCAAAATCCCGATCCGCGACACTTGTCTAAGTACTACTTTGTTCTCTCGGGGCTGTACAAGTCAAAACTCTACCCAGCAATAAATCAACTCTTGTCTAAGTACTACTTTGTTCTCTCGGGGCTGGACAAGTCAAAACCCTACCCAGCAATAAATCAACTCTTGTCTAAGTACGACTTTGTTCTCTCAAGGCTGGACAAGTCAAAACTCTACCCAGCAATAAATCAACTCTTGTCTAAGTACTACTTTGTTCTCTCAGGGCTGGACAAGTCAAAACTCTACCCAGCAATAAATCCATTCTTGTCTATTTACGACTTTGATGTCTCAGAACTGGACAATTCCAAGATTTAATCAGCAATAATTCCAGTCTGCCTATACACCACTTGCCTGTCTTAAGATTGGATATATCCCTACACTGACTGCAGGTCACGGTGAAAGAAAATGCTGGGTATTATTTCTGTATTTAATTCATCTGTACTGCAGAAATTGGAACACGTCATCGTTTTGTTGATCACTAAATGCCGTCAAACAATTCAGTCAAATTCGTGTAGCGCCATCAATACCAGACGCATAATATTAGCATCTAATCTAGCACATCTGTGGCAGAAAAGGTTTAACTCATTGTTTCCAGTGTTAACTTTTGCCTTTAGCGAAACTCCAACAATTGACTCAGCATTGAGTTAACTTAGGCCTAGTGCGTACCTGATGAAAGCCGTTTAGTTTCAAATGACCTGTTCTGATTTCGCCCACTGGGGCGCTGTGACCTTAATATACATTATTTTGAACATTTTCCACAGAGTTAATCTGCCGTGTTCACTTAGTGTGTTCATTTGATGCGTTCACTAGGTGTGTTCATTTGGTATGTTCACTTAGTGTGTTCATTTGATGTGTTCACTAGGTGTGTTCATTTGGTATGTTCACTTAGTGTGTTCATTTGATGCGTTCAATAGGTGTGTTCAGTTGTTGTGTTCACTTATTGTGTTCATTTGGTGCGTTTACTAGGTGTGTTCATTTGGTGTGTTCAGTTGGTGTGTTCACTTGATGTGTGCACTTGGTTCATTGATTCATTGCCAAACGTCGAATGTGTACCGCTCAAATGTGTAAAACCAGGTCCGCGTAAAGCTGTCGGTACTAGGCCCAGATAAGATGGGAAATCTTGGCCCCTAAATCAAAATGCTTATAAAGTAGTTTTGTCATTAGGGCCCTCTCTACAACATCATCGTGTTTCATTGACCTCCCCCGCCCACAGTAGAGCAGATCCACTTCCTCTTCCTTTTCTCAAAATGGACAGTCCAAGTGACCCGAACTGTCTACACCTCCGTTCTGACCTGTTCGAGAAATAAATTTGGCTTCTCACAAAGTTGTGAAGTAATTCTGACGTAATTGTGCAAACAAAGCTATAGTATCATTTTACTTTCAAACTGTTATATTTAAAGACTACAGTTGGGGCAGGCCATGAGAAAATGGGACCATGCCAAAACGAGGCTCTGAGAAATCCTGGTTCGAAGTTTGAAAGTATGTTAGTAAGCACACCATGGTGTCCACTGTTTTTGTTTTCAAATTCTCTGTTTAAAGGGAGGCATTAGAAATGTGGCCAAGTTTTCAGAAAAATGTTTCAAGATAGACAGTCCAAATTCTCTCTGATTTGCCAGAACTCCAGCTGACCGACAGTGTCGCAGACAGAGATTGGGTCATCGCCGACCGCCAGTCGTCTCGCTTTATCATTCGTCACTATTATTTTGAGGGCGGGCTCATTTCCATGGGTGATTTTTCTGTTTACATTGGATCTAGCTTAGATTTGGCAGAGTAATGGACAATGATTGTGTTCGGTACCATTTTTATTCGGCGGTCAGTCACGTTAGAGACATATGAAATTGTTTTAGGCACTTTCAATTTTTCGTGCTGCACCTTTTTTTATGAGACGATGAGAAGAGAAAAAATACGATGCAATGGAATTTGGACTAGAGGAGTGTTGTGTTGAGGATGGAATCGTTCGCTTTGGCTTGTGATAAAACGGTTCTTTCTCAATATCTACGCATATTTCGAAGTGAGAATTCAGACAACAGGTATGAGATGGATCTAATTCTAACACCTTTGATCCAATGTTCTTTCCCCCTGACGGCCACAGATTGTAATCTTGGTGCGAAGTTAGGTCTAGGCCTACAGAAGGTCAAACTGGAACACGCGGCATACACAGTAGGCTAGAAATAACCGGCAGTGTGCCCACGGCTGTTTACATGTACATTATTTTATAGCTGTTATGCCAGATCGGAGGCAGGTGCATTCCTTGATGAAAAATACACTTGTGTATATCACGTTTAGTTATCTCTGACTTCGATCTAATAGAAAATACAATGTCATTGCCTTTCCTCATTTTTGCTTGGTATTATTGAGTTTAATTCTTTGGTTTAACATTTCAAACTCAGTTTATCTTTTGTGCATAAAAACCTTAGCAGTTTACCGATTGATTAACTGATGTGGTTGGCTTAAAAGAAAAACAGATAGACAGGCTGTTTAGGATTAATCAAATTCTAGTTTTCCACATCGGTGGGGGGATATTGCCATTGTATTTTTAGGGCTCAGGAAGTGCAAAATGCGTTCAGTGTCAGTAGGAGAAAAAACTTACCTACAATGTCAAGAGAAATAATTATGTGATAATTAGAACATTCATTTAAACCAGCATGAGGACAACAGTAGATGGCTCACGTTCTCTGCATGTGTGCTTAGCTCTTACGTTTTGTTGGAAACGCCTAATATGCTTCAACAGTGCGTACACAAAATATTTTACGACAAGTTTGTTCATCAGAGAAGAACTCCTAGCCCTAACATCAGACACCTTTGACTAACTGATGAGCCTAACAGTCAGGTTACTTCTCTAGTAGATGGGATTTTCATTCCAAGTTTTCTCCACTCCGTGAATGTCACTGATCTCTCAGTTTGGAGATAAGTCCGAGAATGCTGTTCGACATTACCTGCACAGCCAAGCAGCGCATGAAGATGTCAACTGGAGTAGAAACAAACTGGATTTCTTACTGCAGGAGCCTCGTTAGAGAGGACCCCCGCCACTGACCCCACCCGACTATTCCATTGGTCAGAAAGTGACGTGAGCAGTCTCTGCCTGTAACAGCATGCAAGAGGGATACATGTACAAGCAATTGATATCCGCCTTACACGTGAGGACTAAACCCAGACAACTACTCCACTGGTCTGGAAAAGTCGGCAGCACGTATTTGTCAACTGGCAGAAAATGTAATGTTTTATTTTGCCTTTTCTTTTACTTTTACATCAGCAGCCGTGTTCCACTGTGTGTGTGTGTTTGGGTGTTTGCTTACTTTACGTTACTTCACTGTGTGTGTGTATGCGTGTATGTGTGTGTGACTGTGAGTGTGTGTGTGAGAGGGAGAGAGTGAGAGAGAGAGGGAGGGAGAGAGAAACTAAACCCATTATTCCATGCTACATTTCTAGAATTTATTCAAAACAAAACTGTGGCATCTCACGCACACAGGTACACAGAATCACATATACACACACATTATTAATATTGCTTTAATGCGTCTATGGAAAGCAGCACGGTTCGTAGCATGACGTAAATTGTCTGTCTAGTTTGATGTGCCGCTCCACTACAGTGCGTCTTACGTCAAGGGACAGAACTCTAGATCGTCAGTGAATGCGTGTGTAATTTTAATTTTCCCGTACTCGAATTGAATGACCTGATATTCTAAACACTTGGCCAACACATTTTGGGGTACTTAACTTTTGGGTCTGAATTTGGCCAACATTTCGGATTTGCTCACTTTAAAGGGCCGTAACTCACGTTCTACTGTTAGCAATAAGATGAAACTTGGTCTGTAAACTCAAAAACTGAATAATTTATGAGAAGACACAAAATAATTTTTAGTCTGGTCACTGGATGAGTGTGTCACGTTTAGAGATTTTACATCTTACCTTATCCCTTATCTCCGACCGGTGCACAAATGTTCGTGTACACAAAAAGACAGACAGTGAAGGGGAACAATCAGGAGGCAAGTAAAAGATAGAACAAACAAACAAAAAGGCGCTGGGGGTGGGGGGGTGGGGGAGGGGGGGAGGGGGGGGGAGCGAGTGGGCATGTGAAAACTTTCTTCTATGTGAAAATTAACAGACTCCGAGAAAACATTTCCTTGCGATGTTTTGAACAGCTGAGCTTGGACCCTGGACCTCTTCACTGTAGCCTAAGCTTGAAGAAGGAGAAAAGATGGGGGAGCTGGAGGGGTTGGTATCTAAACAGCAGAACATGTTGAATAAACAGTTCGATATTTTATTCCATTGTAAGCACTTCAGAATTGCGAATGCCATGTGGGTCGTTTACATCCCTGCATAGACACCAGAGCAAGTTTCTCTACATAGGGTGGAAGAGATTTCAAACACTTGATGGGGTGGAAGTGATTTCAGACATTATATTATGGGGTGGAAGTGATTTCAGTCATTACATAGAGTGGAAGTGATTTCAACCATTACATAGGGTGGAAGTGATTTCAGTCATTACATAGGGTGAAAGTGATTACAACCATTGCATAGGGTGGAAGTGATTACAACCATTGCATAGGGTGGAAGTGATTACAACCATTACATAGGCTGGAAGTGATTACAACCAGTACATA
The DNA here is from genome assembly GCA_963931925.1 of Onchidella celtica. Lineage (NCBI taxonomy): Eukaryota > Metazoa > Mollusca > Gastropoda > Systellommatophora > Onchidiidae > Onchidella > Onchidella celtica. The sequence goes on along the minus strand of OZ007578.1, from coordinate 11,687,249 downwards.
TGATGGAGGTGATTACAACCATTACATAGGATGGAAGTGATTTCACCCATTACATAAGATGGAAGTGATTTCAACCATTACATAGGGTGGAGGTCATTACAACCACTACATAGGGTGGAAGTGATTACAACCATTACATAGGATGGAAGTGATTTCCACCATTACATAAGGTGAAAGTGATTTCAACCATTACATAAGGTGGAAGTGATTACAACCATTACATAAGGTGGAAGTGATTTTAACCATTACATAGGGTGGAAGTGATTTCAACCATTATATAGGGTGGAAGTGATTTCAACCATTACATAGGGTGGAAGTGATTTCAACCATTACATAAGGTGAAAGTGATTGCAACCATTACATAGGGTGGAAGTGATTACAACCATTACATAAGGTGAAAGTGATTGCAACCATTACATAAGGTGAAAGTGATTGCAACCATTACATAAGGTGAAAGTGATTACAACCATTACATAAGGTGAAAGTGATTGCAACCATTACATAGGGTGGAAGTGATTACAACCATTACATAGGATGGATGTGATTTCAACCATTACATAAGGTGAAAGTGATTACAACCATTACATAGGGTGAAGTGATTTCAACCATTACATAGGGTGGAAGTGATTTCAACCGTTACATAGGGTGGAGGTCATTACAACCACTACATAGGGTGGAAGTGATTTCAACCATTACATAGGGTGAAAGTGATTTCAACCATTACATAGGGTGGGAGTGATTTCAACAATTATATAGGGTGAAAGTGATTTCAACAATTACATAGGGTGAAAGTGATTTCCACCATTACATAGGGTGATAGTGATTTCAACCATTACATAGGGTGGAAGTGATTTCAACCATTACACAGGGTGAAAGTGATTTCAACAATTACATAGGGTGAAAGTGATTTCAACCATTACATAGGGTGGAAGTGATTTCAACCACTTAATGGGTTGGAAGTGATTTCAATCATTATATAGGGTGGCTCATAGGGTGGACACAATTTCAGCCATTACATAGGGTGGAAGTGATTTGAACCACTTAAAGGAGTGGATGTGATTTCAGTCACACATAGGGTGAAAGTGATTTCAACCATTACATAGGGTGGAATTTCATACATTGCATAAAGTGAAGTGATTTCAATCATTGAATAGGGTCTAAGTGCTTTCACCCATTACATAGGGTTGACGTGATTTCAATCATTACATAGGCTGTACATGGTTTCAATCATTGCATAGGGTAGACGTGATTTCAGCAACGGTGTCGGAGACGGAATGATTTGCTTCAAACTTTCCATCCCATCATGGTTTCAACTACACAAGCATTTTTCTCCCAGGAATGCACGTTTTAATTTTATTCTGGTCCAATGATTTTCTCGACTCACAGCTGTTTTTGAATTGCTTTTTGTTGTTTGTTTTTGGTGTGTGTGGGGGGTGGGGGGGGGGTGCAGTTGGTTTTAGATTAAAGTAAGTGCTTGTCTTTGAACAGTTCAAACATAATCGTTATGTAATATTGGTATCTGTGCCGAATTTACAACTGTTCCATGTCCAATGAAAAGGTTTGTTGACTTCACCTACATCCTTACAGCTGACCCATATTGAGGTAATTGGTGCACAGTAACAGTTCGGACTAACTGGGAGAAAACGATCGTGGTCATTTGATTGAACTGTATGAATTGTTAGGTGTGCACGAGTTTTTCTGTTGGTTAAGAATAAAGATGGCGGTGGATAAAGGCAGGAAGTTGAAAAATGCAACAAGACACACGGAGAACTCAGAAACCGCTGATCACAGGAACAAATGTCGAGATGACGCTGGAGTCGAGCTGCTAAAATTGAAGAAAAAGTCATTGAATCTCGCTGGCAAATACTGCATTGAGCGCCACAACAAACTCCGCCATACATTTCTGTCTGAGCACTAGAATACAGAGAAATTCACCACAGAACTGACAAATTCTGAAAGAAGGGAATAATGAGGAGAGGATTATCTTGTCAAAATTCCTTGAATGAAGAACAATCGTTGAAGCGAACTAAGATGATCCTTGTATCTCAAACCCCCACAATGTACCAGTGATTGCGTCACAGTCGCTTCTGTTGCACGTGCTGGTCTGACTTACATTCACATGTGACTCATCGCGTGATGTTTTATAACAAATTCAGCGAGATTTTTGCCATGGTGAATACAACCGTTCAAACTTTGCAGCCTTGAGGAATGTTGGTCGGATGATTGTTGTCAAGAACAGATTTGATTCATAAATGTTTCCACTGAGTAAATTTTTGTGAGAGAGCAGTGAGTAATTTTTACAAACGTAATTATTGTGCGAGCCAGCATAACTTGGTCTCGTAAACAATTTGTTTTGAACAGTTTTTTTCCTAATAGATAGACAGAAGGTGTGGGGAAGGATAGACGGACAGCGTAGGTGTGCATGACTGAGCACTTTTTATATCTCGTGTTTTGAACTAGGTTTAGTAGAGAGTGAAGGGGTGAGTAGGAATTAAATGTTATTGAGACGTCTGTTGACGTACAGAAAATCCGTGATCCAGAGTAAAAGCTCGGGGTTTTGAACATATTAAGAATTTATTGCTATAAAATTACATTTTATTGTCTTGAGTGATTCGACCTTTGATGTCGACCCAAGGTCGTTGCGTAGGGCTGTTACTTAAAATAACTCGGTTCGGCAGCTGAGCTAGAGGTGGTTGCACCAATCAAATGTATGAATCTGGACGGAAGGTCGAGACATAGCTTTAGTATTTAAACCCGTGCAGAGCTTAGATAGAGGCCACATGTAGACAATCCATTTACGAGGTGGACGGCGATAGTCCTCAGCCAGATGAGAGACATTTAAGACGCAGTTGAGCAGTCCATATTGTGAGGAGCATGATTTTAAAGCTCCAGAGCCTAAGCTACTTGGTTTGATATGAACCCACAGCGTTTTACATCCAGCGCTCTCACTCCCAGTGAGGGCCTCATGGTGAGAGTCCATACTAATTAGTAATGATGAAAGTGAACCGTTCTACTTACTTTTGAAGACAGTTTCAGAGCTACCGCCAGACAACGCATGGTTGTACAAGCATTCTCCATGGCGTGTCTAGAGGAAATGTCCATATCATAACATGTCTCATTGAATTAATAGAATTTAAACTGTTATATCCGTCGCCACGTGCGCGGATTCTATTTGGCATATAACTCATATGACCTGCAAGTAGTTAGAGTGAATAAGTTAGACTTTATAGAAAGCTGTAGTTTCATTAGTTAGATTCAGTTGCCTTTGAATTGATATTTATATTTATAATTATATTTGTTACATTAATTCCTGTAATTAAACTGCCCTACAGTTCTGCTAAAAATCAAAGCAATTGATTTATTTAGTTTTTAGAGTGCAAGTATTTTTTTGTGTTCGTCGATTGTGGGAGCGGACCTCGAAAGAGTGTCAGTCGAATTCTCCCCATCTAACCCACATCGCGACAATTGTCGACATGTCTTGTCCCAATCACAGAGACAACCAAAGTTCGCAAACATTTCTTTTCCAGTTCTCTTTAAACTGCTCAGCAACGTAAGCAACTGGTAAGATATAGGAAAGAAAAGCATAAATATTATTCTGTGTCAAGTGAGCATTCTTTCCCCGGGTCAAAAGGGCAGATGTGCAGTGGCCGTGGGGCTTTTCATTTAGACTTTTTAGAAGCTTGGACAAACAAAGTACCCAAAAAACCATAGAGGGCACAAAGTGACAGTTGTCGTGCCGATACACAAACTCAAAAATATAACAAACAAAAATCAGAACCCACAAACTGATGCTGGCAGGCAGCCATACAATATTGATGAGACTCGGGTATCTGGCTGCATCACGCGGGGTATCTTGCTGCATCACGCGGGGTATCTGGCTGCATCACGCGGGGGTATCTGGCTGCATCACGCGGGGTATCTGGCTGCATCACGCGGAGTATCTGGCTGCATCACGCGGGGTATCTGGCTGCAACACGCGCACGACCTCAGGGATAAAAACATGACTTGATAAATTCCACCAATGACAGCACAGATATGTAATGGCTGCAAGCTGACCAAATACTAGTCCATTAACTAATCCAGAGTATTTTGTTGTGGTTTGGCCAAGCGGCTGAAGAAAATCGTCCACAGTAATGAAGTCCATCAAATAAATAGCTTGCAAAAAATAATACTTACCTTTTTTTTTTCCTTGAACGCAGAAAAGCCGTAGAAATCTTCACTCTCGATCGGTCATGAAATGGATTTGCGATAGGTGACGTCACTTTCCTAGTTCGTTCAAGTAAAAATTTTCATCTCTCTCATTCAATGTCCGACATTTCAGGCAATAGCCCGTGTAAAAGATTCCTTGACCTAATTTAGCAGAGCAAATCAATGAAAAAACCGAGACAATACAAGTCTGAGGAGACGACAAATTTTGGGCGCCATTTTTGGGTGAATGTGGAAATGATTGAACTTGTTGCACTTGGGCGTCGGGAAATGTTCAAACAGAGAAGCAGCAAAGAGCTAAAACACTTGTAATCAGTTGGTGATGCAGTTCCATGGCACACGTTTTCTTCTACACCTCAGTCCAAACTAATGATATTGAGATTCCAAATTCCATTCACTTTGTACTGATGATTGACTTCAAGTTCCATACACTTTGTATTGATGATTGACTTCAAATTCCATACACTTTGTACTGAAGATTGACTTCAAATTCCATACACTTTGTACTGAGGATTGACTTCAAATTCCATACACTTTGTACTGAGGATTGACTTCAAATTTCATACACTTTGTATTGATGATTGACTTCAAATTCCATACACTTTGTACTGAGGATTGACTTCAAATTCCATACACTTTGTACTGATGATTGACTTCAAATTCCATACACTTTTTACTGATGATTGACTTCAAACTCCATACACTTTGTACTGATGATTGACTTCAAACTCCATACACTTTGTATTGATGATTGACTTCAAATTCCATACACTTTGTATTGATGATTGACTTCAAATTCTATACACTTTGTACTGATGATTGACTTCAAATTCCATACACTTTGTATTGATGATTGTCTTCGAATTCCATACACTTTGTACTGATGATTGACTTCAAACTCCATACACTTTGTATTGATGATTGACTTCAAATTCCATACACTTTGTATTGATGAATGACTTCAAACTCCATACACTTTGTATTGATGAATGACTTCAAACTCCATACACTTTGTATTGATGAATGAATTCAAACTCCATACACTTTGTATTGATGAATGACTTCAAACTCCATACACTTTGTATTGATGAATGACTTCAAACTCCATACACTTTGTATTGATGATTGACTTCAAACTCCATACACTTTGTACTGATGGTTGACTTCAAGGTGCCGTCGCATAAAATTGATCCAGGACTGAAAAATGTGTCTGGCCAGTGCTGCAGCCACACACAGTGAAGGCCGGGTAGTTGTTTCTGCTCCCCATACATACAGCGTGAGATCATTTTTATGTTCAGCATAAGCAATAATTAAATTAATTAGCCGTAATTGTCCATACAAGGGCTATTGTATCCACTAATTTACCCCCACGGTGTGAGCCACGCTGAGGTGATTACGCCCACTGATTATCTGGCCGCTTACATACCATTCAACAAGCGACCCTTCAGTCAGAAATTATCATCATTCCCGTCCCACCGCGTGACATGGCAGCATAGTAGTTATGGCGTATTATGTACAGCAATAAGATGGGCATATTTCTACACATAATAACAACATTCATTTATCTCTTGATCTCCAGCAACATTTATCTCCTCTTTAATCAGTTCTTTTTTTAACTTTACGCCGTCACTGAATGTGCAGAGCAGCCAGATTATAAAATTATCCCAGTGCATGAGCAGATTTGGAGTGGCAAACAAGACGCATAAAATACTGTATTACGAATGTATCTATGAATCATTGTCTGCCAATGGTTGCAGCCAGGATCAGATTGATACCATTTTTACCTCTGTGGCGTAGAATGTTCTGGATATAACGTTTTCTGGTGTTGTTTACACTACAAAAAAGTCTCGGGTTTGGAAACAACAGAGGTCAGAGTTCAGGACGCCTGAGGCCTGGCCACAGTTCAGAGTTTGCCCGTAATCACTGGTTAATTAGCTGATTCCACGAGTGGCAAGCGAGATGCCAAGATCATTATTTTTCCTACTTTTAGAGGTCAGAATTAATAACTTGGAAGTGGCTCGGTCATTAATATCTGTTAATGTATTGTAGTTCTCTTGTATAGCAGAATATGATCAGTGTATGGAGTGTTGCATGCCTGACTGTGATATCTTCACGTAAATGAATTTGTGTGTATATAAGGTAGACCTCTAAAGGTATGCTTAGGCTGTGTCCTACGTGCACATGCACGGTGCAAAAGTAAATTGACTGTACCTGTGACAAATTCTTGTATTCAAGTTAGTGCCCAGATTTTTTTCCCACTCTAAGACATATTTTTTATCATACACAGTATTGCCCAGCTCACATTTGATAAGTCTGTCTGATTTAGGTCTATCCAGAGATTCTGCGGCAATATTTAATTTTTTCCTCGTTCCATTTCCAGAAACTGTTTGGTCTTTCAAGATGTTGAACACCTAGAATGCCAGACATTCGGGTGAAATGAGCCAAAACTGCTCGAGATGTAATGAATCGACAAGTTTCATAAACGACATTACGTTTAAAGAGAAATGTTCACCGAAATTTTTGAAAGTCTCACCATTGTCCCGTAGATCGGGTGTGAACAAAATGCAGATAATAATCTCCTAGTGTTCATGTTTTGTTTCACGGAATATTCTCCACATACCTTACTGGCCACATTTCCATGCCTCCACCTACCCTACCCTCCACATATCCATATCTCACACTTCCACATACCTTACTTGCCACATCTCCATATCTCGACATACTCTGCCAGCCACATCTTCACATAATTATCCTACTCGCCACGTCTCCATATCTCGACATACCCTGCTAGCCATATCTCCACATACCGCACTCGCCACATCTCCATATCTCACATTTTCACATACGTTACTCGCCACATCGCCATATCTCCACATACCCTACTCGCCACATCTCCGTATACCCTACTCGCCACATCCCCACATACCCTACTCGCCACATCTCCTTATCTTCACATACCCTACTCACCACATCCCCACATACCCTGCTCGCCACATCTCCACGTACCCTAATCGCCACATCTCCATATCTCACATCTCCACACACTCCCGTACCATTTTCTTCCAGTGAAAAAAAAAAATTCACAGTGATTTAATGTATCGTAGAAAACCACTTATTTCTCCAGCATTCACTTCTCCGTATGACGAAAGGAAATAGCACACCAAATTAATATTTAAATCACCATTTTTGATTGTACCTGGCCCAGGCGCCAAACTAAGTCGGCATTTCCTCGGTTCATTATTCCATTTACCTCAAGTGACTGAATTAATCAAAACCGACTCCACATTTGCTCAGAAAGTATTGTATGACCAAAGGCTAAGTGATGGAGCGGGGATAACTGACATTCAGGGCCGGTAAGTAGGGAAATCACATCACCAATGGTTGTCGCCCAGTGACTACGGCGATATAGTCTCATGAATTATGCATGGGCGTTGTCTGGAGGTGTCCGGCCGTCTTTAAGTAGGTCAGGGCGCAAAAATCTCTTCTTGTCACAAGCTTTAAAGTCTCTCTCTTGTCATCGTTGATACCAGACGACGTTTCAGGTTGTTACTGTCTGTTCTTGTTTTGATTATATTGATGATTAGTCCTTGGGTTGTTAGCTACTCCGTGCCGTGCTGTCCATCGTTATTGAGTCTGTCTGTATTAATGTACGGATGCCATTATCGGTGTTATTATTATACGTGTTACTGCAATTCTAATGTTGTCGTTGTGCGTTACTGCATCTGGTATCGTTCTGTGTGTCCCACTTGACAGCTAGCTAAACATTCAATACAGTGATCACTTAAACATTGAGAGTTAGAGCCCTTTTGTTTTTGGTTTGTTCACTCCTCTTAACCTTTAAAGAGAACGGAAATTCTGACGAGTGAAAATTTCATCTCTCCCCCAAAAGCCTCAGCTTTTGTCAGACCCACCGGGGGAGGGGGGGGGGGTGTTAACGAGACAACTCCATCTTTTAGCTAGACATTAGTGTCTCAAGGCTGTGGGCGGCGCGGCTATCTCACTACTCCACTCACTGAGAGGTTACAAACACCATCTGGTTTCACGGCAATTCTCGGTCATACTTGACATTCACATTGACAGAGAAAATCTCAGGTTCTATCTGAAGTTATATTTGGGACTGTTGAGGAAGACGCCAAGTACCGCCTACCGAAATTCGTTCCAGTTTTTTTCCAGTCACCAAAAAGCTTTTTCTGAAGAAAATCAATCCACTGTAATCCATCATTTTCCTTTAATTAAAATGTCAGTCAATGCTGACAACTCATTATGACAATACGCTTCGCCTGTCGCCAGATTTCCTGGAGTGCTGCGAGCGGCTTTGATGTGCTCACCAAACCGAGAGGCGGCTGTGTTTTTTTCTCTTTCTTTCAGTGGGGCAATTTTTCCAAAGGTTATTAATGCTAGTGCAATCAAAGTATTATTTCTAGAATGTCGTTCTTTCATTTGTAGTGGCCTGAAGTGTTGAAGTGTTGAAAGCTTTCCCTGGAGAGGAAACATAACTGAGTTTGTTGGTCTTTGTTTTTTTATCTTTGTCTAATACAAATTGTTATACACGGTATTATATGAAAACAATCAATTCTATCAAAGGCATTGCATGTCATGATACAAGCTTGTCTTTATCACACGGGAATGAATGAGGTTTGGAAGTGGGATGAAAGTTTCCATCAAACAGACATTTATTTGCTAGAGAAACCATGAAAGTTTGTCCCTGTGGGAATTGGTGAAGAATGATATTTGTCATACTTGTTGCAATAGCGGGGAATAGGACAGAACGTTTAGATCACTTTGCAGTCTGAGTCATGGCAATTGGTGGTCATTAGAATGCCACGCGACATCAAGATCAAAAGTGCCGATATAAATATGAAATAGGCTATCAACCCTTTTTTCATTTCCCACAATTGGTATGCGACCTGTGCAATGTAGTACTTGACATCAACCCTCTTGCTGTATGTATAATTTCCACTGTATTACATTAGTGTTTCTGCCTGGATAGTTGGAGCTGGAAAACAGGTGATGGGACGTCAGTTTTTGTGTGGGAATGACAGCGCAGGCAAATGTTATGTCCCCAAACTGTCTGTCAATACATAATATGTAATGATGTGTTGAACATGTGTAAAACATGCTGTATGACAACAGACTTTGTACAAAGGCCAGAGTAATAGATAACAAATATATTATTATGCCGTGTAATGTAATTATAGATGCATAATGGATATTGAGGTTATAGACATTTATAGATAGTCAGACAGACAGTGGTGGAGACTGACAAATACAACCGGATGGGCGGGTAGATTTATGGATGGATGGATGAATGGATGGATAGATGGATGATGGATGGATGAATGGATGGATAGATGGATGATGGATGGATGAATGGATGGATAGATGGATGATGGATGGATGAATGGATCGATGGTGGGTGGATGGTTGGCTAGATGGATGGCTGGATCTGCGGATGAATGGATGATGGATAGATGGATGATTGGGTGGATGGATGGTTGGGAGGATGGTTGGGTGGATGGATGGATGGATGGATGGCTGATTGGGTGGATGGTTAGCTGGATGGTTGGTGGATGGATGGATGATAGATGGATGGATGGATGGATATTTAGGTGGATGGTTGGGTGGATGGATGGTTGGATGCATGGATGGATGGATGGTGGATGTATGGTTGGGTTGATGGGTGGTTGGATGGGTGGGTGGGCGGACGGATGGATGGATAGATGGATGGATGGTGGATGGATAGATGGACGAATGTGTGGACAAATGGATGGATGGATGGACGGGAGGATGGAAAGGTTGATGGTTGGATGGATAGATGGATGGATGGATGGATAGATGGATGGATGGATAGGTTACTTAGATAGCTGGATGCACATTTGTGTTTAAGCTGTAGACATGACCAAACAACAGATGACAGAAAACAAAGAGAATGTTGTCCATTTTCCAACCTTTTCCCGGCATTTACTGGAACATTCCAGTCAGGCAGTGGCGTGACATAAACCTCTCGGGGGGGGGGGGGGGGGAGAGATTAAGAGGTAACTCTGTATGTATTTCACAGCATGATACATGTCCTTTGTACCCCTGCTGGTCCAACAGATCATAAGAAAATAGAAATCAAACGTCTATTCAGTAATATAACTTTACTTTGTACAAAACCGTCACTTGATTTCATATTGAACATGAAATCGTAGTCTGTTATTTCCAATGTTAAAATATGGTCAACAAAAAAAAAAGGGGGGGGGGGAGGGGGGAGGGGAGGATCTGATTGACATTGTGACGTTTCCGTATTGTTTCTTGCTCTGGACTTTTGTGTGACATAACTTGTGTTTTGTTTCCAGTCCTGGTTGGAGTTTTTTTCCAAGTCCCCCTGACCCATTGGCTGCTTGAGTCTGGGTTTGTGGCCAGTAATAGAACCATTAGGCAAGATTCATTTCCCTTCAGTTTTGTGTTGTTGTTGTTGTTGTTGTTGTGGTTGTTGTTTTAATTGATGAATATACCTCGTAATTCCAGCAATATACCTAGTAATTCCAGCGATATACCTCGTAATTCCAGCAATATACCTCGTAATTCCAGCAATATACCTCGTAATTCCAGCATTAAATCTGTCTGGTGTCGATTTAGTGTGAGCTGTAAATTGTAAGGTTCAGCAGAACCTCGTGCACCTGCACCTTCGTCGATTTCCTGTGATTTTGTACAACTGACACAATATAATTAGCTCATGGCACTTTACAATTCCTGTTCTTCTCACTAACTCAATCATGTAAAGTTTTACTACCTTCCAATAGCGACCCCGTGACTGTGTCCACTCAGTCTCTGCCAAGTTAACAAGACCAAGCAAGGGCGAACGTTGTCACTATGCCGGCGGTTGGCAAATGAGTGACACAGAAGCAGAAGTTTGGACGTAACCAACACCTTACAAATTTCAGAAGAATACCCAGAGAAGAAATAGTATGGCAAGGCGACTCAGTGTTTGGCTGGGGTGAGTAACACAACAGTGGGAGTGTCGGCAATTTGGTTGCCGGCTGGACGAATGTTGGTTTTTTCCACAGTGTAGAAGGTCGGACTACGTCATTGCTTGCGTCACAATTTTACATAAAACTTAGGGATTCTTATAAAAAATCTTGTTGAAACAAGTCGAGCATACGCTAGTGGGTTAAAGGAAAGCATTATTCCTCTCAGCTCAGATTGAATGATAGAACTGTGCAAAAATAAAATCACTAAATTGTTCCATTCGAACAAACAGCAAAGAAAGGTAATTTTCATTGTATACAATATTCATAAACTGGCAAAATCTTTCCATTGTGGCGATTTGTTGACACAAGGACGGAAGACGTCAACAGATTCGACCTTTACTTGTCTTTGACTGGCCTCATCATATTTTATTCATGCTAAACCTAAACAGTGATGATGTATTTAATACAACTATCAACAGTTCAAGTCTCTTGCTGATACTTGCTATGGATTTTCAATGATGCTTGAGGAGCAATGCTGGAATGAGAACAGGAAAGCGTGGCTGGTTCAAGACCGATGATGTAATAGTCCAGGCACAAATAATTGGGACTCAGACGTTTTTGTGAAGATTGAAGGACAGACCTGGTGTGTGACACAGCCCAGAAGGGAGACGAACAGACATAATTTTTTATTCCGAATGAGACCAGAAAGACCGAGTTACTAGACTAGCGGAAACACGTCACACCAGTCCAAAACATCCTATTTGCGCTGTTTACAAACCCGACAATTCAATAAGAACCAAAAATAGTACAAGAACCAACCTTAATACATCCAGTTTGCCTTAAAACACACACAAACACACACACACCTATACACCTACATACACACACACACACAGCAAGAGAGGGTAAACAATTTCAACGCCAGACGTCATCAGATTCGGGAAATTGATGCTATTTGTAAACAAGAAAATTAATGCTTTAGTTCAAGACGAATGTGCTTCAGTTTCCATTTCAAATTTCACTCATCGCCCCAGAAATTGGCGTCTTGTCTAGAGAAGATAAACTCATGAACACTTTTGAACGGCAGAAAGCTAAGGGGGAGAAAAATGGCAGAGAAAAGGGAGCGAGCACTCTGGTTTTATTGGAAAATGTTGTAGCTTTTTACCAGAGCCAGTAAGATCACTCAAACGCCATCATGTCGGCACACCGTTTGATGAGACCCAGACTGCCCTAGAATTCTCGTATTGGCCCATACGAGTTTTTAGTTCTGTATTCACCTCTAACAACACCAACGACGAGACAAGTATAGATGGTTTCATTTTATATCGAGAGGACAGGACAGAGGCATCATTAAAATCTAAAGGCGGGGGTGTTTGCATTTACATCAACAAACGCTGGGCCCATGCCAACAACATCACTATTGTAAACAACATCTGCACACCTGATATTGAGGTTCTTACTGTAAACGTTCGTCCATACTATCTACCTCGTGAGTTTACAAATGTGGTTTTCAACACCGTCTACATACCACCAGATGCTAACAAGACCACCGCTGCAACAACCCTTCATAACATCATAAATACACAGGAATCAAAATGGCCAGACGCTGTTCACATCATACAAGGAGATTTTAATCATGCAACCATGGACAACATCCCGCACTACACCCAATATGTCACCATTCCTACTAGAGACGAGAACACTCTGGACTTATTTTATTGTAATATCACTGGCGCCTACCGTTCTTTCCCTCTACCACCACTGGGGAACTCAGACCATCTTATGATATCTATGCAACCAAAGTATCGACCTGTGTTAAGAACTTATAAAGCAGACACCAAAGTAATAAAAACATGGACAGACGAGGCCTGCGACCAACTTCAAGCCTGTTTTGACTGCACGGATTGGGACATTTTTACAAACACATGTACTAATTTAGACGACCTTGTTCTTACTGTTAACTCCTACATCCAGTTTTGTGAAGATCTAATTATACCTAAGAAAAGTGTGTGTGTGTATCCAAATAGTAAACCATGGTTAACAAAAGAATGCCTTGAAGCTATTGTTGACAAAAAAAGACTCCGAAAAAACTATAGTAAAAGCGACCTCGCTAAAGTAAACAAACAAATTAAAAAGAGAATCAAAGTGTGTAAAAAAGAATACAAAGATAAAATTGAAGCAAGTTTTAAATCAAATGACATGTCATCTGTGTGGAAGGGAATGAAACAGGTTACGGGGTACGATTGTATGAAGAATAAAGTGAATGTTGTGAATGAAAGCGAATTTGCCAATGAATTGAATCAGTTCTACTGTCGCTTTGACAAACACGATTTCTCCAACCAACACCAGGAAATAAGAGACAGTTTTGATTTTGATAATGATGAATGTAATATTTGTTTTGATTATGATGCTGTTGTGAAACAATTTAAATCTGTTAAGGAAAGAAAGGCATCTGGACCAGATAACATTGGAAGCAAAGTAGTGAGAACATGTGCTGAACAACTAGCAAAAATTTTTACTTTCATCTTCAACAAATCCTTTCAAAACCATTACATACCAAACATTTGGAGATTGTCAAAAATCTTACCTGTCCCCAAAAAACCAAAAATATCTGAAATGAACGACCTTCGCCCAGTTGCATTAACTTCCATTATCTTTAAATGCTTTGAAAAACTTGTTTTAACCATGGAGGTACTATTAAACTGGAGTCCGCACAGCCCTCTTCGCTTGCCCTGCGAGCCGCGAACAATTGAAACCCCAAGATGGCGGAACAAGTAGGGCAAGGCACGGCAGCGCAAGGCCGCTCCGTACAGTATTGTACATGTAATAGATAGGGCCTAGCCAGCGCTGTTCTGTCTATCTTTTCACGGATGTGATAAAAATTAAAAGATAACAAGCAGAAATAATAACATTTATTTTATTTACGGATTATCATATATTATTTAAGTGTTTGATAATAATTAAATCTATGATTTATGCTGTTTTTATATTGTTATTTTTATTGATTGGTCAATCGTTTGGAAGTAAAATTACAAGTAAAACTAGGGAAGGGAGCTATGTAGTACTCTTTTTACCGCATGCTATTTTAGCTCATGACGAGCCATGTTTAAAAAAAAAAAAATCACTGTGCGGACAGAGGAAACTTTACAAGTCAGTTTCTCTCAGATAACCAACAGTAAGAGGGTGTTCATAACAATCATTAAAAAAAAAAAAAATGGCTAAAGAACTGAGGGAAAGTTGGTTTTGCCATAGACCCATTAAGATCCAGGCAGCTGGTGCACGTGTGTGTGTGTGAGAGAGAGGAAAAGTCATAATAATAAATCATAGGCCTAGATGTAGTAAATGATCTGAATAGCCAAGAAGAAAAACATCTTAAACCACAAGCTTGGTTGTACTCACAATAGAGTTAGCCCTGCAGCTACCTGTGTCTGAAAATATTTCACTACTGCCATTAGTGTCTAAGTAGCAAAAGTAGACACAAAGACTGGTCCAAGCTTTACTTGTCAGTACTTCTTATCCAGGCCACCATACCACATACAGTTGAGCCTGTCTTATGATCTAAGCCAAATTTGAAGTCGGATGGGTTGGTACCCATCCAATTTGACAAGGTGTGCAGTGCACATTTTCTGCCATCCAACTTCAATTTCGGCTTGGACCATTTAAAGACACTCTCAGGCTCAGTTGTGCCCCCAAGTGACGGCAGTGTCTAAAACCACTGATCAGTGGCTGTTTAAGTGATTATTCAGGGGGACTCCTGATTGCACCGGAAACCTCAAACATCTTAAGTTAATTAAACAACACCAATATTTTATTTTCCGTAGTAATTAGACTACTACACCAACATTTCAGGCTCAACACTCAAGTGTTATCAATCATACATCTCGTTTCATCTATTGATATTAACCCTATAAATATCTCAATCAAGTATCTAGAAATCAGGAGAGCCTTAGCCTAGTTGTTCAAAGGTTTGAGCACAGCTGGACTGTGCATTCCAGAGCTTTTCCAAACAAAAATGTATAAATTCCTACGGCTAGTGAATCTAGATTCTAGATCTATAGTCAATGCACTGGGTGCAGTCAGGACATCAATGCGGTCAATATAATATAGTGGTAAAATCCAAATACATTGGCTATATTTTAAGGCATTTTGCAACTTGATCAAAGAATAGGCCTAGTATTATTATAGTAAATTCAGTGACTTAAATTGTATGAGAACAGTTCTCCCTCCTTTTAAAGCAGGAAAGAAAGAAGGCAGAGATTAGAGAAGAAACAGAAGCTACAGGAGCAGAGGAAAAGAAAGAATGAGTTAGCAGCGGAAAAGGAAAGGGAAGGTAGGAAGAAAAAATGTGTGTGTGGTGTGGTGATGAAGAGCAGCCCACAAAAATAAGGCAAAATACCAGCATGAGGATGAGAAAGAGTGGGAAGACATAGAATTAGAAAAAAGGAGAATGGGAAGGTTGTAAGTTGTTTATCAGATATCTATTTTGATATTGGTCGCACAAAGAGCATGCACTGATGGCACTTACGCAGGTGACTGCACGACCAGCAGCTTGTGACTGCACCACCAACAGGTGACCGCACAGACATGCAGTTGATGCTTAGACATGAAAAGTGTTCTGACTAGCACAGATTAACTGAGAGAGAATTTGGAAGGACTTCCGAATGTGTTCCATAGCCCGAGTGAAAACAATACATAGCTACCCCGGCGGCTGACTAGACCCTCACGACGTTACATATCAATCTGACAATGCCTATGCACTTGTCGAGCTAAGGAACGCATTCGGAAGTCCTCCCCATTGTTTACTTCTTTTGGACATTTGCCATTTACTGCCTCGTGACCGCACATAGTGCATCGACCACAGATATGATATTGATAAGATCTAGATCTAGATCTCTGTTGTTTTTTTTATAAAGATCCTTCTGCCTCTACAGATCGACTACATGTGTAGTCTAGTTCTGTATCATAGTCAAAGACAAGCCCAAGGTGTAGGCTATATCATTTCATTATACATGCCACCATTCTTTTATGCTAGTCTCGAGTTCTAAATCGAGCCTACCCTTCCTCGTGGTTACCGAGCGCGTCCCGATTAAAAATTAATCATTAAAAATCAACATTCTTCTTACCTGTGAAATGAAACTGGAGTTTCCTTGGTGCATCTGTTGTTGCAGTTCACAACACAGCAGTTCTGAACCATGATTTGTATACCGGTAGTCTACTAGCAGTTCAAACAAAGTTGAAAATCCCTCTCTCTGCTTTCGTTAGCTGTAGTGCAACGGATGTGTAAACACTGAGGCGCAGTCCGTGCTCGCCCTAAACAAGATGGCGACTATTGTCTTCTAATGCGCACGCATGAAATCAGCTGGTACGGACTCCAGTGTTATTAATAGCTCCATGGTTTTAACTGAACTAACGAAGGAGGTCAAACAAAATCTCGATCCTTTGCAATTTGCATACAAAGAAAACAGGAACACAGAAGACGCCTTATTGTTTTTATTGCATAACATCTACAGTCATTTAGACACTGGTAAAACCTGTGTTCGTGTGCTCCTAGTCGATTTTTCGTCTGCGTTTAACACCATACAACCGCACTTAATGTTTCAAAAGCTTACCAACCTACACGTGAGTTCTTTTTTAAAGAGCTGGATCTTCGAATTTCTAACACAGAGAAGCCAGTTTGTGGATATAAACAACACATTTTCCAAATTACTCGCAACAAATACAGGAGCGCCACAAGGCTGCGTGCTGTCACCTGCCTTGTATACATTGTATACAAATGATTTCACTGTGACACACAACAACGTTTACCTTCTTAAATTTGCCGACGACTCTGCTATTTTAGGCCTTTTACCTAACTCTGGCCACGAATATTCTAACATTGTACAATCCTTTCATTGTTGGTGTAATAACAACTATCTTCTACTGAATGTTAAGAAAACAAAAGAGCTTGTTTTTGACTTTAGGAAAAATAACAACGATCCTGTTTGCCCTCTTACTATCAACAATGAAGAGGTTGAAATTGTCACAGAGGCCAAATATCTTGGCATTACTATTGATTCATTGCTTAACTGGCATGCGCATGTAACATATGTATACAAGAAAGCCAACCAGCGCATGTATTTCCTCAGAAAGCTCCGCTTTTTAAAAGTTAGCAAAAGCATTCTGAAAATATTTTACACCACGGCTATTCAGAGCGTTTTGATGTATGTAGTTGTCTGTTGGGGAGGAAACATCTTACAAAAAGATAAAAATAAGATCAATAATTTAATTTAAAAAGCATCCAAAATTTGTATCTGTGATCTGCCATATTTTGATGAGCTGTACACTGGTGCTTGTATTAAAAAAGCTAATATTATTATAAATGACCCCCAACATCCCCTGAACAAGGAATATATAAGATCTGTAAGAAGTTTAAGGCTGTTGTCAAAGAAAACTAAAACTGAGCGCTACTTTAAATCGTTTATTCCATCATCAACTAGGATGTTACAATAATGTCGTCATCTTGATCGTAATCTGTGCACAGTTGAATTATGTCCTGCGTGTCAGGTCAATGTGTTTTAGTTAGGGAAGCATATTGTGTGCACTGTTAATTTTGTTAATTTAGTTAATTTATCAGTGTGTGTGTATATATATGTGTGTGTGCGCGCTATGTATCATACTTTCTGCTTCTGTAACTGTATTGTTATGTATTCAATGATCAAAACAAATTTCCTTATACAAGGACGAATAAAATTTATCTTATCTTATCTTATCTTATCTTATCTTATCTTACCTCCAGGCCACAGAACAACGAAAAAAGAAATGGGAGTTCAGTAAAATTGGTACCCTCGAATGTTGTCCCTGAAATTCACACGTAATTCCGAGAAATTGGTATATATTGTGGCAATTTTACAGCTGAATGTTCAATTAAAAATATTCATATTCGAAAATGTTCAAGATCTGAGAGATGGTATTGTATCTTCAACTTCAGTTTTATCAGTGAAAAGGCAAGAACTGCACAGTAACTTGTAAAACCTGCTGACGGAATGTGGGCCATCCTGAATGAACACAATTAATCTAGATTACGTGGGTGAGGACATCTCAGGGGCGACAACTCGGGAGTGATACACCAGGGGGTGCCCATACGCTACACAGGATCACGATAATGTCACAATCTTTGGCACTTCCGTTTGCCAGCAAAAATGTGCCGTTTTGTATACCATCTTCAAGGCCACCACTTAGCTGAATGCAGAAGGCGTATCCGCTCAGAATGACACAAGTTGGGCACAGACTCAGCAGGTATACAACACGTTTCATCAACATTATCATCTAGAATTACACCAATAAGCGATATTATACTCCAGGCTTACATCATTGATGTGCTGAGGGAAATGCATATTTTTTTATATGTACATACATTTTTCTCGCCGGGAATAAAATAATAGCTGTCATGATCTATGCTCTGTGGGGTTTGTTACATGGATGCGTACATAGATTCCGTGCAAGCGTGATGGCCCTCTGAGGAGGCCGCCCAGCAAGATGCATACATGACCTTATTCATTCACTACCAGAAAAAGTGTTCCAGTTCACCATGTACGCTATTTTGTGATTGCTCCAGGGGTTTCCTGGTCTTTACCGGCTTTTTCCTTGGGGATTCCCAAACAACTCTGCAACTAAAGACATCGATAGCTGGACCAAAGAGAGAAGAGGCAGGGCAGGAGAGGGAGGTGGAGTAGGCCACATGCTATCCTAATCCGAGCTAGTCGTCCCCATTCCTTCTCTGCCCACCCAGGAGCTACAGCCACCCCATCCCTGCCAGGTAATCAGATCTGAGGGTCCAGGCAGAAACAGAAAGGCCACAATCCGGCCTTTGTCCGCTTGACTAATCATCGTGTACTACATCTGCATCAATTACTCCTCCACCACCTCCCTCCCTCTTTCTTTTCCCCTTCCTTTTTATTTATTGTACCTCCTCTATCTCCGGAAATGAGAGTCACACAAGGCCAGAGGTGAAATTTCATCGCCTCGACATTGATTCTGTCCCTAGCAGTAGCTTAAGTCCCGTCACACAGTGTTAGCTGCAGGCAAAATTTGAGCTGAGCACTCACGCGCATACATCAACCAGCACGCGATGAGCAAGGACGCAAGGGAGACAAGCTACTCAATACATAATCTCTGTTACCTCCTCTTTGTTCTGTTATGGACAACCATCTTTGTACCATCCCAAGCCTGCGTCGCGGTTTAGTTTGACAACAGTATAAAATCTGATCTCTTTACATGCCAATATTAGATAGAGAGACGTTTCCTTTCTGCAAGATTCTGGATCGATACTTGTATTCGCTCTGAACAAATTCGATCCGAGTGTCTATGCCAAAAACTGGAGGACAGCGGTTTCTGTTGGCGAAGGACGCACCAGCCAGACAGCTAGAGCAAACTACTCCGGAACCAAGAGACAAGGGAAATACCTACATGAATAACTACAATGCTACCCTATTCTAAAATAAGAAAAAAACAATCACTAATATCAAGTTTCAAGGTCATACAATTACTAATTCATTATTAATTACAGGAAAGAATGAAAGGCTTGTTGCGATGTCGTAAAATTCCTACAGTGTGATACCGGAGGTCAGTAAAAGTCAGCCGTTAACGAGTTGCTTTACAAAACGATCAAATTTTGAGTGTGACAAATTCGTGAAATAACTCGCGCTTGTCCCGGCCTTGCCCGGGATTGTTTGCTGCTGTCAGTTGTGGGTGATTGTAACGGATCTGATTCATTTGGTGGTTGTTTGTTGGTTCCTTTCTAGATAAGTCTCATTGCATCCTCCCGTTCTTCCGTGTAAATATCCTACAGCGCCGACAGCATTTGAGGCGGTAATCTGCACATCAGCCAGTTGGTTTAAGTAACTTTCCCGTTGTGCAAACAATTGTGGACCACTTCACACAGAGAGAAGCCGACACAAAACGTGAGGTTTGACTCTTCTCACCACCCCACCCCCCACCCCCAACCCCCTTCTCAGCTGTCTTGTATCTGCCAACCACGTGAGAGATTTTAGGGTTCGGTCAAAAGTCTGTTCTATAGCAAACGTAAGAAAGAACGGTTGGTGTGTGTTCGCCAAGCCATGTCGACACAGCGTCGATAGTCTCCCTGAAGGAGGAGATGACATCACGAGCTAAGGCTTTCGTGAAAAGGGGAACCGATTGCGAAATCAGCGACACAAAGAAAAGCGAAAAAAATATTTCCCCACCATTTCAAGTCTCCAAATCTAAAAAAGATGGCATCTTCAAAAGTTCACGAGTAACCCGAATGTATGCGCCATGGTCGGGTGTCTGAAAAATCCCACGAGTTTTCTTAACAGTGTAAGATTTTGTAAGATTTGTATACTTCTTTAACCATTTTGGGAAATTTGCCTTTGTGTCATCGCAGCCCAATTATAACTTTAGCAGTCACGTTGTCGCCACAGTGCAGCGCCGGTCGGCTGTTTTTTTGTTTGTTTTTGGAAGGGACAGAATGAGGGACGGGAGGGGAGTGGTAAGGATGAATTTTATTTAATATTGCCCGGGCAGCGGCCTGTTCGGCCTACCCTTTACAGTTTTCTACTGCCAAGATATCTTTAACGTGCGCAACGTGCACATGGGCCCTCTTAAATTTCTCGTCCTTATCCCATAAGACTAGGTACTCGATCCTACTCCCCTCCTCCCATAGGATCAGGGACACGAAAATATGAGAAAAATCCCAAACTTCCAACATGCCTGCACCGGCGGGGTTTTGAACCCTGGACCCTTGGCATGAGAGGCGAACACCTAGCCTCTAGATCACCATGTTCCACAGATAAATATTCATTGACGCATAATGGTGGCCAGATATTTTTTATTATATTCAGCTCTAAGAGACATGTATAGTAATGTTGTTTCCAGACAGTAATCATTCATAATGTAGCATGTTTTCATGCCAGACTTTTGTGTCCAAGGAGGAAATGTCATCATGCAGAAAGCTTTTATCTTTGACTTCGGGGTGAGCGCCGTTTCCTCGTCACGGCAAAGGGCAAAGTGGAAATAGGGCAGAACGCTTGCCTGATTCCACGTGATATTATTATGATCATGCCACCTGGTCCGAGATGAGGCGTTATTGGTGACTAAAGGATTCTTTTGCTGGACTTCTGGTAAATGTACTCGCAGCACGAAAGGTTAGGAATCGTGCGTTTATACGAGTTTGATCCCTATTGTTTTCCAGCACAGTGAGGCTACATTACACAATGAATCACGGGCCACCCGACCACGAGTTATAAATTCAGTGTGGAGCCCGTGTGCTGTGAGCCAGATTCGAACCTGGACGCTCTCACCCTGAGATAGAAATGCTCTATCACTGGGCTGGCCTTGAAAAATATTCAGGTGTATATGTGTAATTAACCAATCATAAAACAAGAAACAAATTAAGCTGCTGAGGCATAAGACGTGCAAATGGACGTTCAGTTTTCTATTAAGTATACAATCATGACGGGTTAATATTCTAGGCCGTTCTGAGTTTATTTTTAACTTCATGACGTCATTTTCCATACAACATAATTCAAACTGAAAATTTTTATGCACTAACGACTTAACGTTTAAACATCTCTAAGATTTACGGGTTATTCTGCAAACTGTTTAAACTGATAGATGGTCAGGAACGAATTTGCTTCAAATATGTTCTTCACTTGACCACATGCTGGAGAAAATTTGTGTTTCATTGTTACATTGAATGTTCTGGTGCCTGTCCTCTCCGGCAGGGTTCCGCTAATCATACTTGTTGGCTGTCGATTTTTGCACCAATTTAGGGCTATTGACATAGTGAGGCCAGAGGTGTGCCACGATCCACGAGCTGCCTGGACACAAGTTTTGAGGCACCCGAACCAGTCAGACAGACCAGTTTCAGGTTAGCTAGTTGGGGGGGGGGGGGGGGGGAATTCCGTTTCATTCCATAGTTGACAACAGACCTGATGATTCAGTGCACCACCAACTTTAATTCGCACCCTGCTGTAGTACAATTTTTTCTATATATCCAAGAATACAGGTGAGAGCCGTGCCTACCTTTGCCGGTGGCGACGAGTCACATTGCATTATCTGCTCTATTGCTCTTCCAGCCCGCTAGTAAGAATATCAATAGCTTCACTCTGTGTAAAATATGATCAAACAAAAAGTCCTCTCTTGATAGATTAACCGTGGCATTTTGGTGCATTAAACATGATCTGTTTCTGACAGTTCATGCACGATAGATCTGGATGGAAGGTTCATGGGCTCACGGCTGTCAGGGGCGGATAGAGGCTGACGGCCTACAGGGCACGGTGTTAAAGGATGGCACCCCCTTGAAACCTCTTCAATAAAACCCAGACATTAGTGAAAAAATGGTTATAACAAAGGTGTGCCCGCCGAAATGAATAACAATAAATAAGTAAAATAACATAAAACATAACATAAAACATAACATAAAACAAAACAAAAGAAAACAAAAATTGTCATCCGCCTCTCCTGGCCCACACTAAGTACGCCGCTGAAAACTGTTCATATTATATAATAATAAGAATAAGAATAATAATGGATGGCATTTATATAGCGCATATCCATTTAAAAAATGCTCTATGCCCTTTACAGAAGCAACATGTCAAAATACATGGGTAAAACAATTACAAACAATCAAACATGGAACTCTTAATTAAAATAGAAGGGGCATACAGAAACACCTTTGTAAAAGCTCACATACACAACCCACATTGATACACACGTAATAATAATAATAGATAGATAGTTTTTACATAGCACAATATCACAATCACTTTACGGTTAACTATTCATTGTTCATTTTCAATTCTGATCGAGGCAAAATCTGAAAGTTGATTCTACCGTAGAGTTCAGGCTCTTGGATACTATATATATTTTGTTCTTACTGGGAAATCCCAACCTTGTAAACAGCGAGCGAGTGCTGGCGCACTTAGAAGAGAAGAGGATGGTGGGGTAGGAGGTATTTACGAGAGAGAGAGAGAGAGAGGGGGGGGGGCTGGCGAACAAAAACAGAAGAAGTAAACTCAAGCGATGAAACTTGGAAGAACCGTCAACCAGGAAGACGGTGCCAGCAGTCATGGGTCCCCCAGAAACCTCTGGAGATCTCAGTATAACACAGATCTCAGCCGGATGGGGGGGTAATGGAGCATTCTGGTACAGTCCAGATAGAGTGGTATCATTATTGTGTGTGGGTGTGTTTGTTTACACCTTTGATCTTTGCCATTTTGCTGGCTGTATTTATGATAATGATGATTGTTTGATCGTAGATGTGTCAAAATTGCCTTTGTAAAACAAAGGCGAGGGAGCCAAGAGTGATCAAACTTAGAGATTTAGGGATTGTGTAGTAGATGACAATGACCGACTGGACGCTGCAGTTAACAGGACAATGACCAGCGGTGATGGGAACATTCCCCGGCATCATTCTGGTTTACTCTAACCCAGGTCATCTCTATGACGCTTTTCACGGTTATGTCAATTATAAACACGTTAAAGCATACTCAACTGATGTCATTTCGTCATTAATTCTCTCCCCCCCCCCCACCCCCCCGAGAGTGCCGTTTTTGAACATTAATTAACCTGCAACTGATCATGGAAGGTCGGACTGTGCAGCACACCTGGCACACAAGCAACAGACTAACTTGCAGCTTTGTTGTAGTGAGTACGTTAGTGTTTGAGAATGAGCCGTGGGCAGGTATTTACTATTGTTGGGTTATCCGCACAAGTCCAGACATGGCCCTAGCGGTTCCTCACAGGTGTAAACGATTATTTTGATCGATATTTCCGTGGCCTTTTCCTGTTCTCCTTTTTTTTTTTTTCTCCTCCTGCACCTGCATGTCTACCTAACACAGAAAATGGGCTCTCTGGAAGAAGGATAAAAATGACCTTAAATCTAGGCTAAAGAATGCCTGTACGCGCCCATCACGAATCTCTTCAAGATTGCCAGGCAGCGGAAAGATAATTTGAGATTCAAAATATATTTGGGCTTTGAAACAAAATCGTTCGGCTTTTTTTTTTTTTTTCACTTGACAAAGGCGAAAGCCGAAAATTTGTGTATTTTCTGTCTTCTCTTTAGTTTGCTTTGTATTGTTTGGGTTTTATTTCTCACGCGGGGCTTTGCAACATACAACCTTTTCTTTTTGCCCAATTTTGACTATAACGAAACATGCTGTACCGTGTTCTTGTTTGTGTCTACATTCTGTCTTTGTGACCTAATTCCAAAGTTCTACCACCACAGCAGCCTTAGCGACACACATAACATTTCTCTTTGCAAATCTTAGATATTTTTCATTTGATCCATTTCTCCGGGCCGGGTACAGCTAGACGTCCGACAGGTCAGGTGTAGGGACAGCTAGACGTCCGACAGGTCAGGTGTAGGGACAGCTAGACGTCCGACAGGTCAGGTGTAGGGACAGCTAGACGTCCGACAGGTCAAATGTAGGGACAGCTAAACGTCCGACAGGTCAGGTGTAGGGACAGCCAGACGTCCGATAGGTCAGGTGTAGGGACAGCTAGACGTCCGACAGGTCAGGTGTAGGGACAGCTAGACGTCCGACAGGTCAGGTGTAGGGACAGCTAGACGTCCGACAGGTCAGGTGTAGGTACAGCTAGACGTCCGACAGGCCAGGTGTAGGTACAGCTACACGTCCGACAGGTGAATGTAGGTACAGCCAGACGTCCGGCAGTTGAATATAGGTATAGCCAGACATCCGGCAGGTGAATATAGGTATAGCCAGACGTCCGGCAGGTGAATATAGGTATAGCCAGACGTCCGGCAGGTCAGGTGTAGGTAAATCCAGACGTCCGACAGGTCAGGCGAAAGCACACCCAGACGTCTGACAGGTCAAGCGAAGGTACAGCCAGACGCCCGACATGTCAGATGAAGGTACACCCAGACGCCCGACAGGTCAGATGGGCTTACACTTAGACATCCGACAGGTCAGGTGTAGGTACATCCAAACGTCCGACAGGTCAGGTCAAGGTACGTCCAGACGTCCAGCTGGTCAGATGTGAGACCACATGTCTATAGATGTCTTTATCATGGCTGGGTGTCTACCCAAGAAAGGAAAGATGCTAAAAGTAACATTTTAGAGCTTTAAAAAAGCACAGTTTCTGCTTGCTATTTACATGTAGTTCAAGTCGGCCCTCAGTCTCAGCAAATATTCGCGGACAGAATCAAGGGATCATTGGTGCTAACTGGCCGATGCTGGACTTTCCGCAGGTACTGAGCATTCATTGTCTCTGGTCGACATTCAATGTGTTAACGCTTACCTTTCAAGCTGACCAGGTAAAGTGCTGGCAAATATAATGTGTTGTGGTACAACATAGTACTTAGGTATCAACATCAAAGGTTTACGAGAGCGCTTCAAGTCTATGCCAATCTAAACAGTAAACAAAAATGATTTTGTTGAGACGTTTACAGTTGACTCAGCAGAATATATAAGAGACAAAAAAAAAGAAAAGCTTAATGCTTGCATTATTTTGAACAGTTGCATCTCTCAAACATGTGCTCGAGTGTTGAGATGCTATTGAAAAAGTGAGAAACTAAAAACTGCACCAGAAAGTAAACGGTTGGAGGTTCAAAAATCGGCGGGACAGCTAAAGCATTGCGGCGATTCATGGCATCCTGCAGTGGAAACATTGATCACGTGTTTGTCTGTCTGTGTTGGCCTTTTCACAGGCAGGTGTTGTTGTCGTTGTTAACGGCATTTTCCTGCTGTTGATTTTGTTGTTATTGACGCAGTTTACATTCAGCAGTTCAGCTAGTGAGATGATACCATGATCCCAGAGGTAACCCCCCCCTCCCCCGCCCCCCCCCCCCCACCCAACCAATTCCCCCAAAATGGCAAAGGGAAAGAAAAATCTTTTAGATAATACCGACCAGAATACTTCAAAACTGGCCATGAAATCGTGACCCAAAATATGGGCCTAATGTTGATGTTAGTGCAGAATCAACTGTATACAATCTGGCATGGCAACTGACACCACCAGAGTAAAAAATCAGCCACCTCCTGGTCATATCCAAACACAGACCTTCGGCGACAGAGATAGCAATGATTTCTATAATGGTGTCTGTCCTAGAGATAACTCTGGTGTAAGCCTGGCAGCACAGAGATAGCAATGATTTCTATAATGGTGTCTGTCCTAGATATAACTCTGATGTAAGCTTGGCAGGACAGAGATAGCAATGGTTTCTATAATGGTGTCTGTCCTAGAGATAACTCTGATGTAAGCTTGGCAGGACAGAGATAGCAATGATTTCTATAATGGTGTCTGTCCTAGAGATAACTCTGATGTAAGCCTGGCAGGACAGAGATAGCAATGATGTCTATAATGGTTTCTCTCCTAGAGATAACTCTGATGTAAGTTTGCGGGGGGGGGGGGGCAGAGATGTGTTGACTACTATTCACAAGGCCTCACACAAATTACAAATCCTCAGTTCAAACTTCAGGACAGACTAATTCAAAAGAGTAAAACCCACTATAAATTCGTCATTTAATTTGTCGAATCAGCGGTTTTTTTGTTTTTTTTTGTACGCAGAAAGACAGCATCATAAATATTTTATTGACAGTTTGAGGATTTCTGAAAGAATTCTTACTGTTCTTTCTATCAAAACCTAAACCACAATGACCATTTTCATTGTAGAAATTTATGTTTTGTGTGGCCAAGCCGGTGAAACATCGAGCTGGCATACACTGACGGGCATGCTTTACCTAGAGTCTGTCACACACTGAACTGCCATACCTTGACGGACATGCTTCACCTAGAGTCAGTCAAAAATTGAACTAGCATGCATTGACATGGTTCACCTAGAACCAGTCAATAACTCACCCGGCATACATTGACATACTTCACCTAGAGTCAGTCAAAAACTCAACCGGCATACATTGACATACTTCTCCTAGAGTCAGTCAAAAACTCAACTGGCATACATTGACATACTTAATTCACCTAGGGTCAGTCAATAACTCACCCGGCATACATTGACATACTTCACCTAGAGTTAGCCAAAAACTCAACTGGCATACACTGACATACTTAATTCACCTAGGGTCAGTCAATAACTTCCCCGGTATACATTGACATACTTCTCCTAGAGTCAGTCAAAAACTCAACTGGCATACATTGACATACTTCACCTAGAGTCAGTCAATAACTCCCCCGGTATACATTGACATACTTCTCCTAGAGTCAGTCAAAAACTGAACTGACATACATTGACATACTTCACCTAATCTCAGTCAAAAACTGAACTTTCATACGTTGACATAGTTCACCTAGAGCCAGTCAATAACATCAACTGGCATACAATGACATACTTCACCTAGAGTCAGTCAATAACATCAGCTGGCATACAATGACATACTTCACTTAGAGTCAGTCAATAACATCAGCTGACGTCATTCTTTTCAAAACTTGCTTGGAGAGCTTTTTTTGTCCTGTTAGTGGAGCACTACTGGGCATCTCTGTTGCTTGTGCGTGTGTGGGGAAATGAGAAGATGGAGTGAGTCCATAAAATTTAGTTGAAAGGAAGCCGAATGTGTTAGATGTTACTATCTAATCAAAGTGTCGCCGCAGTTCTATTCTAATTTCCAGTATAAAAACAAAAGAGTTTGAATACTATATTACGCAGATGTTTATCCGCCTAGCATTACTGGTATGATAATATATTCCTAGCACCTGTGGTCTGCATTAGCTTTCACATTTCACACATGAGCAAACCACAGTACGTGAGCTGCTCAAATGGCTGGGAACATTTGAAAGGTTTCCGTCAGACACGGTGTCACCAAGTAACGGACGGGTGGTCGCAGACAGCTGGTGTAGCTCGGACGTACTGGTGCTAGATAAACAATTATAACAGGGCAAATGTTAATGTATAATCTATGCCCGAAGAAAAGTCCCGCAGACGGAATTGTGAGTTCATCCTGCTTTTGGTGCAACTTTGACTTTGCCTGTCCCCGCTCATTTCCCCCGCGGCGCCACAAACATTTCTTGTCTCTTTGTTTTGTTTTGTTCCTGTTTGCTCCACTTGAATCCTTCTATCAACAAGTTGCTGTAGAGCTCTCCACTTTTGCAGGAATGAAATTTTCCCCGAACTTAACCTACTTAATGAAGGGCTGCCTTTGGCTGGTCTCAGGCAAGAGTCTCAACAGAATAATAGTGGAGATTTTTCCCACACATGTTATAGGTAAGTTTTCCATTTCACAAGAGAGTTGCTTTTGGCAAGAAGAAGCTGCTAGACCCAGTGAACAAGGGCTCCCAAACTCCCAACAGGCTACACAACCTTACAAAGATCACAGTCACCTCCATCAAATACCATTCTCTGAACACATTACTCACATCTCACCTGTAAATCCTTGTCTCACGCGTGTACACTCTACAACTTACACAAATTGAGCCTCTTTTTCCACACTACGCTAATGATCCTAGTCGACAAAAAAGTGTGTTTTTATTTCGCTGAATGCCTGTCTAAGCGTTTTCGTTTGGGTTCAAACATTGGCATTATTAAAGGACAAAAAAAAAAAAAAAATTGCGTACATGTTACACACTGATTGCACTCTTTCCTGAATATTTCAAGCACAACCTCCCCTCCACCCCCCACCCCCCCCCCCGCCCCGCCCCGTCCCCGAGTATGTTAGCCAGACAATGAGATGATATACAACATGCAATGGAAATGGAACGTCGTAGATCTTTCTCGTGGCGTCCAAATCAGTCTGGACCAGAGAGTTACAAGTTATTTGTTCTTTTTTATTATTGTATGGAAAATCTGGCGTGAACAAATTGTGGCTGTTTGTATCTACACAAGGAAAGTTGGGCAAGCGGCGGCCAAGAACAATTGATCAGTTTCTATAAAGATCAAAACAGAACTCGGACGAGGCCAAGGACGGACTCCGTGAATCCTTCAGAAACAAAAATACAAAACTGCAAACCAAAATGATCAATCATCTAACAAGCTTTTGTTTGTGTGTGTGTTTTTTTTTTCATTTGCCAAGATTTTTGCACATGCGCAGCAGATTGGGACACGGGGGGGGGGGGGTGAAGGGGCAGCTGCACACTGAGTGTGACCAACCTTTTTACTACGGCTGTATCGGTCGGGAGTATTTCACTGTATGATCAAGCAATCATTGTCGACTACCCACCCCCCCCCCCCCGCCCCCCCCCCCAGTCTATCAGTTCTAGTAAAGAGTTTTGAGCTTCTACTATATCATTATGATGGATAATCATTTTATAACTGGAAACCAAACTCGTCAAATGAACAAAACTGGCGCATCGGAAGGAAAACCGAGATAAGAAATTGCTGAACTGGCCCACCATCCACTTTGTCGGGAACGGAGACGATAACACTTAATGCGACTTTCAGAATTTCTAATAATTAATTCGCAACAAAAGAACAAAAGAACAAGAAAGTTGTGTTTGAAATAGATTTTTCCCAACAACTCCGTGTATTTCAAGTGTCAGTTGCCCCCAGCCATGAATGTTTCTGCTGAATACAATCAGTGTGACACTGCAGCTTGAGCTACTCTACAAATGACAATGCCTCAGTATCTTTATCTATCCAGTCCCAGCGTCCTTAGACATGGTCCAATCTTTGTAACGAAGGGCAGCATACTTTCCTTCATTGAAGACCCGGAAGAGGGGGTGGGGTTTGGGATTGGTGGTAGAAGCACATTCACATCAGTAGAAAGGCAGACTTACAACATTCACAGCAGTAGAAAGGCTGACTTACAACATTCACAGCAGTAGAAAGGCAGACTTACAACATTCACAGCAGTAGAAAGGCTGACTTACAACATTCACAGCAGTAGAAAGGCAGACTTACAACATTCACAGCAGTAGAAAGGCTGACTTACAACATTCACAGAAGTAGAAAGGCAGACATACAACATTCACAGCGGTAGAATGGCAGACATACAACATTCACAGCAATAGAAAGGCAGACTTACAAACATTCACAGCAGTAGAAAGGCAGACATACAACATTCACAGCAGTAGAAAGGCAGACATACAACATTCACAGCGGTAGAAAGGCAGACATACAACATTCACAGCAGTAGAAAGGCAGACATACAACATTCACATCAGTTGAAAGGCAGACTTACAACATTCACAGCGGTAGAAAGGCAGATTTACAACATTCATAGTCGTAGAAAAGCTTGAACTTTGCCTGCGTTACCCCAGGCCAGCGACATTTGAAACAGGAAGTTGTAGTTGTAGTCCGAAAGCTTGAGTTCCTAGTGTACTGCATGTGGATGACGTCAGGATTTGAATTATGGACAACTCTAGTAAAATGTTTGTCTATGGATCTTTTCTGGTCTGTCTGTCTGTTTGTTTGTTGTGTATTTATTCACCACTAACTGAGTGACATCTTTTCTCTACCTGAAGATTTTGGTGAGAGAAATTCTTTGGATAGATCATTCTAAATTGTACAGTTCTGGGTTTTTCCAACTTTCTTTTCGCTACAGACGTCTGGAGGTGAGAATGCCCAAGGTCGAACAGGAATTCTGGAAAATAGTTTGGTCTGTATAGACAGAAGGAGAGCGGGGCTGGGGGGAGGGGAGGGGGCAGATGTCGGTCAGAGGAACGGGGTGGGGAAGGAATGAGAAGCCAAAGTAAAACCGTGGACGAGAGAAGGCAGAGATTAAAACAAACACGATAGTCCCGATTTCCTGGCAGGAGAATTGCATGGGTTGTATGGTACACAATTCATCAAACCCGAAACTCCGATGGTCACCAGTTAGCCCCTGCCACACGCAATAGGACAATCAGCGGCTGGCAGGACCAGTTTAAACAGTGGTATTATTTACTTCCCCCGACCATACGTATTCTTTGATTAAAGATCGTCGAGACTACAGGCAAGTACAAACATGAGAAATGATGATGCATTCTAAAGATGCGAGTTTAACATCTACCAGTCAGTAGCATACAAATAAAGTCAAATGGACAACAACAACAACAACAAAAAAACTCTGGCTAAAACTGAAGTTAATCTTCAATACAAATTTGACGCACAACAACATCCTTACATACCAAGTTCCTGGTGTTAAAACCTGTACAAACAGGAGAGAACGCTCGAGACAAAATTTACCTCAAACTGTGCATAAATCCGCTTGTCCTTGCACGATGTTACAGATATTTCTCACTTCATTTCAACTGGCAAAAATTCCTCACAAACAAGAAGATTGATCAGGCTGAAAAATCCAAGAAATTACTTCAAAACTGATACTGTACTAGTCTTCATCACCTTCATAACTATGGCAACATTCACTGGCCTATTCAGTTTGCTTTACTCTGAATCAGAAGACAAAGATTGGAGAGAAGTTTTGAAATGTTTCAAGAATGCTGCACAAGTTCACAGAATACACTAGCATGTGATGTGATGGTCATCAAACCCGGACATCCAATAGCGCGCATTGTTAGCTGTTGCATTTCCCCGCCACATTATAGGGGCTTTACTCACACAGATCCTCTCTCTCCCAGCCCGTCTACGCTGTGTGAGCGCCGTTTTCACCACAAGTTGTGCCCGAGTTTGACAGGGGCTGGCCGAGACTCCAGCACTCCCGAGGACAGGAGAGTCACCCACCGGCCTCCCCCAGCTCACTCATACACCCAGTCACTCTAACTCAGCCCCACTCACTCACACATCCACGCGCTCTAGTGAAGGCTGTACGAGGTGGACTTGTGTGATTTCTTAAAGTAGAGGGAAAGAAATTTAAATGTAAGGATGAACGTCTTTCTATGAGTGGAGAAAGAAAGACAGAGAGAGAGAGAGAGAGAGAGAGAGAGTGAGGGGTGGCAGTGGAAGGGACAAGAAGTCCAAGGACGGAAGGCAGGGGAAATAAGTCGTGGTCGTCAACCTGTAGGTCTCCACAACCACACACGCTTTAGAGATTTACAGTCAGTTCGGGGATAATCGAACTTACTACTGTTACTCTTTGTTCTCAACTTACGACGGATTAATAATGAATAAATGAGTTAAGATATTTAGCTGGGATACCTAGCAGGTCATTTTTCTTTTTGTGTGTTTATTCTGGTGGTGTCGTTTCCGATTTCAGGTACAAATGTTTGTTTGTTTGTTTGTTTCTGAAGTAAATGACGGGTATCTATAACGTTCCCGTAACAGCAGTTGTTACTACTGTTGTTGGTGATGATGATGTTGTTAGCATTTTCCTTGGCTCACCTGTCTCCTACATCTGCTCCTCCTTTTGCGCTCTATCTGGGTCCCTGGGAGGAGGGGAGGGGGGGAGGGGGGAGGGGGGTACCGTGTCAGCATTGCTATGACCTGTGTATGTGTTTCTCATAGTGTCAAAGTTGTCTGGCGTGTCACCGTGCGTGTTGAAGTCTTAGTTCTGCTTTTCACGATCATAAACCGATTACCGTCTTTGTTGTTGTTTGCCGCTGCTGTTGTTGTTGCTATTTTTGTTGTCGTTGATGATGATAATGATGATGATGCTGTTGTAATTTAATGATCTTTTCACCATTATTACCCTCGATATTTCTGTTGATTTTTTTTCTTTTTTCTTTCCTGTGATGTTTTCTAAATTCCTGCAACGGTTGTTACGATTGCCATTAAGGCAGTATTGATAATGATTATATTGTTAAGTGGACACTGATTTTCTGCCCGACTTGACACTGAATCATCGATCTATCTGTCTCATACCTAACCACTGTCCAGTATCCACCAGACAATGAAATGTGAAGACCAAGGAGTCCACTCTCTGGGCAAGTATCCAGTGCAGTTTGTCATTATCTGACCTGTCCACTCACCTAGGCAAGACCGGAATTACACTTTGTGTGTGTGTGTGGGGGGGGGGGTGACTTCCTGTTCAGTGGGCTCCTCGTACACAAACATTAAAGTAAACGGCAAATCACCAACTGTATACATCGAAGTCTATTTCTTGCATGTTTGGGGGGGGGGGGGGAGGGGGGAAAGGGGGGGAGGGGGGGATGACAAGTCCTACACGTGAGGCAAAGTAACTGAAGTTTATATCTGAAGTAACTACGTCTATGCATACACATGTTCCTTCCAGCAAAACTCCTGGTAGATATTTAGGTAAGACAAATAGATAAGAATAAAGCAATGCTGCTAGGTGCTCTTTTGTTTTCATAGCTACTGTGATGTTTCCACTTTCTCTCACTAACTTTCTTCTGACACCAGCCGTGATGGGCACGGCACAAACACACTAAATAATCGACTATCTCTCTTCTATAAGTTATAACAAACGATATCTGTATTGCTTACATATATACAATAATTATTAATTCATTCAATAATAATAGGAACATAGGTCATACAATTTCATGTGAATTTCGATGGAATGAAGTGATGCAAATCAGTACATGCTAATTAAATGGCTTCGTAATATTCAATCTCTAGCACATTTTATAAAACACATGGGAACATTCAGCATAAGGAAACCTCTCCTTTAGGGGTGTATGGCGCTATCTGGGCACTGGTTCTTCCTCTCTACCCTGGCTTGACTGCGCAGTTAGATCAACAGGTATCGGCAGGTACCAATAGGTCGGGAAGCCAAGAAGCCACGATGTCGTTAATCAAAGTACAAGAAGTTGAGAAGCCAAGAAGGTGTTGTTCTTCCTCCTCTGTAGAAAAACAATCGCAAAGTCCTAATCTACTGCTGGAAGGCATGACTTCCATACTTACTCCATGACGGATATTCATCATTAACACTTTTAACCGCTGACACTGTTATAAGTCAGGCTGCAGCTCCCATACTCCATAGGCTCCCATATAGGGAATAGAATAAACGATCAATACAGTTTAATGATATTTACACGTTCCCCACGAAGAATAACGCTCTCTCTAACGGACCCCATCCTATAAGGTTTCGTAACATATATATAACGGCGTTTCCGTGACTCTCTCAGAGGCAGTAGTTATACCAAAGTAAACCCACTAGATTTAGGTTCTACAATCATGAACATTAAGTAAAATACACATACATCGTACAATTAACTTACCACTCAGCAACAGCTCAAATGCCGACAAGATACCAAAGATACCACGCTCTGACAAAGGATGTTTGCGGGTTCCCTGACCTTCCCCACTCACAAGACTAGTACAAAGTTACAGTTGCAGTTGTGGTCTCCTCTTCGGCACGAAGCTGGTGAGTGCTCTCAGCGGTCTGAAGTTGGAAGGAGCGTTCGGGGATTTATACCCAGTCAGGTAGCGTCCCAAGACGCCCACCGAGTGTGCATTAGTTATCCTAATAGCCACCCCCGTCGGCTCCACGTCAAATACTATTGAAACAGCTCTACCCCCCAAGCAATTCCCAGGTGATCTGATCGACAAGTACGGCGGTCAAGTAAACACCACCCTTTTCGGGTGTCAAAGCGCCACAGTCGCATCCCATACTTTCCCCCTCTGGCCCACAACGACTCTGTCTCCCCGCCGTTAACTATCTTCCCACGCCAGTCATAGGCACAACATTATTATAACTACTAGTCACACCTTGCCAATCCATCACCCTGTTACAATCGCCCCCACTTAAGTCGATTTTCCTGGCAAAATCGGCTAATAAAATTATTAATCTACTGGTAATCTAGATAGAGTGTCGGCCCATAGAGCGTCTCGCCCCCTGATGTTGCTGACTCGAAAGTTATATGGTTGCAGCGCCAGGTTCCATCTAGTTACCCTCGCGTTCTTCTGGTCTTTAGTTCGCATCCAAGTTAGAGGTCGGTGGTCCGTCTCTAACACGAAGTTTCTCCCATACAGATACGCCTGCAACTTACTAACGGCGAAAACTATGGCCAGGCATTCCTTTTCAATTGTTGAGTAGTTCTTCTCCGCGGGTTTCAACTTTCTGCTAACATATACAACTGGATACTTCGTACCCTCGTCTTCTTGAAGTAGGCAGCCACTCACTCCAAGGTTAGATGCGTCTGTCTGGAGAATCAGTTCCTTGTTCCAGTCTGGCATCCGTAGGATCGGCTCGGAACTCAAACAATTTTTTAGGGCATTGAACGCGTTCTCCTGCGCGTGTCCCCACGCGAACTTTGTGCCCTGGGACTTCTTTGTGAGGTCTGACAACGGCGCCGAGATTGCACTGTAATTTGGTACAAACTTCCGATAGTACCCCGTTAGCCCCAGGAAACTCCTCACTTGTGTCTTGGTCGTCGGTCGGTCACAGTCGACAATGGCTCGCACCTTACTCTCCTGCGGTCTTACAGTCCCCTGTCCCAGCTTATGGCCTAAGTACTCGACTTCTGTCATCCCTATTAGCGTCTTGGTAGGTCTAGCTTTTAAATTTGCCCGTCTCAGTCGCTCGAAGACATTCCGACAACGTTCCAAGTGGTCAGGCCAATTTGCACTGTGTATAAGACAGTCGTCTACAAATGCATCTACCCCTTCGCCAGCATCTTTTAATACTTTCCTCATGAGCCTGTTAAATGTGGCGGGGGATCCCTTCAACCCGAACGGCATGACCCTGTACTGGTATAGCCCAAACGGTGTGGCGAACGCCGTCAGGTGTTTATCTTCCTCGGCCATCGGAACTTGATAAAAGCCCTTTGTCAAGTCCAGCTTGGTGAAATATTTTGCCTCCGCTAGATTGGAAATAATGGCTTCTACCTCAGGCATCGGTTCGGCGTCATCGGCAGTCACAACATTTAGCCGCCTGTAGTCGTTGCAGAAACGATGTTGACCATCGGGCTTCTTAACTAATACAATTGGACTATTGTACGGGGACTCGGACGGTTCGATGATTCTGGCCGCAAGCATCTTGCCTACCTCAGCATTGACAGCTTCTCTAGTTGAGTACGGTAGTTGGTAGGGTCTTACCTTCACAGGTTTTTGATCTAGCAATGGGATTTTGTGCTTGATCAAGTCAGTGAGCCCCGGTACATCCGTAAATATATCTTTGTATTCTTCCATGAGCTCTTGCATCTGTTCTCTCTGATCCTGATCTAGCGTGTCCCCTAACTGTACATCCCTGTAGGTTTCGGTCTGTTCTAGCTTAGGCATGACTGTCTCCAGAGGCATCGAAGTCGCTTCCTCTCCTTCATCGGTCTCGTCAATTATAGCTGCAGCTATTGCCTCTGTGTTTTCCTGTTCGTCTTCCCTCTCAATATACTTCTTCAGCATATTCGCGTGATACAGTCGTCTCTTCCCCTTGACGTTCACCATGTAGTTCACTGACCCTCTCTGCTCTTCTACTTTGTAAGGCCCTTTCCAAGTCATCTGTAGTTTCGATCCGTCACTTGGGAGAAGTATGAGGACGGAATCGCCCACTTGGAATTTCCTCTGTTTGGCCCCCCTATCGTAGTATTTCTTCTGCCTGTGTTTTTCGACGCTGCTGTTCTCGGCTACGACTTTCATGGCATCCTCCAATCGTTCCCTCATATCTACCACGTATTCGTACGATGACCTCGTTTCTGACTCCGCTTCCCCAGTCCACAGATTCTTCAGTATTGCAAGTGGTCCTCTCACAGGGTGACCGAACACTAGTTCAAACAGCGAAAAACCTGTACTGGCCTGTGGGGTTTCGCGATACGCGAACAGCAGTGGACACAACATTCTGTCCCAGTCCTTGGGTCTGTCATGAGCTACTCGGCGAAGCATATTCTTCAGCACTCCGTTAAATCTTTCACACAGACCATTGGCCATCGCGTGGTAGGGCGAGCAGAATATCTGTTTCGTTTTGAGAAGTGCACTGACCTCTCTCATCAGCTCACCGGTAAACTGTGATCCCCTATCTGAAACTATTTCCTTTGGTATGCCTAACCGAGAAAATATTTCCATTAACGCTTCACTGACCTGCTCAGCTGATATCCCCCTTAAGGCTACGGCATCCGGGAAACGCGTGGCATAATCTACTAGCGTCAAAATATAACGCGATCTCCCATGTTCCGTACGCGGAAGTGGACCAACCAAATCTATGGCGACGCGCGAAAAGGGCGTGTCGATCAGGGGTGTCGGCACTAGGGGTACCTTTGTCACCCTACCTTTATTGGATGTCCTTTGACACGCGTCACACGATCGACAGAAACGACCTACGTCCGCACCTATCCCAGGCCAAAAGAACGACTGCATTATTCTGTCCTGTGTGCGCGAAATTCCTAAGTGTCCCCCGAACACTCCTTCGTGAGCTATCTTCATCAGCTCACTTCGGTACTGCTTAGGTACCAACAACTGCTCCACATCAGCACGTCCAGCCCCGGCCTTCTTTACCCGATAGTAAATTCCCTTACTCTCCTTTATGTGAGTACCTACCTCAGCCGATTGCTCCAACGTGGCTCTCTCCCTTAAAACTCTCAAAGTTCCGTCCTCTCTCTGGGCCCGGGCTATCTCACCTGGTGTGAGTTCCCCTATCTTGGCCCCTACCCTTACCTCCTCCGTTGAGTTGCCCTTGGCCTCCTCATTATCTGTGGTCTGACTCACTTTCGCACTCGCATTCTCACACTCATGCTCTTCCTTGTCAATCTCCACCTTGCGAGATCGCGTGAGTACCACACTTATCTTCTCAAGAGACGCCCCCTTTATGTTTCCTATAATCAAATCGGCCACTGGGTCTTCCACTACTAGCGCTTTGAGAAGCCCAGTATAAAATGGGGTTTCTACCCACATTTCCGCGACAGGAGCAGACCTTCTCGTCCCGTCCATCAGGACATAACTCCTGTTCTTCCCAGTTAAGCTGTTAGGAGGCAGTTTGTCCCTTTTTATAATCGCACACGTGCATCCCGTGTCACGAAGGATAGTAATCTCTTTATCCCCTATCCTCCCCTTCTCCAAAAATGGAGCGGATAAATCATTCTCCGGAACATCGTCTTCGGGCTCATGTTCTGTCGAACCTTCTAACTCAATACTCTTACCTTCCGTCTCCCAAGAAATGAAGGTCTGTGGCCCAACACTCTGCTCAGCCCCTGGTTGAGTATTCGCCCTGCCCGATGACTCCCACTGACTGTCATCGGCTTCCCCATCGCTGGTTAGTACGACTGCGGTCGTCTCTTTCTGTCTCTTCCTACAGAATCTCGCAATATGGAGAAGTGACCCACACACAAAACAACCACGCCCACTCTCACGCTGGGACTTACCTCGGTTGTCCTCGACAGTGGCAGCAGCACCCTTCTTCGTCCTGCCCTGGTCACACTGCCTACTCAGGTGATTGGGAGAGCCACAGTTGAAGCATACCGGTTTACTCACTCCTAAACCCTTACTTCTGCTCTCCTCAACCCTCTTACCTGACTTCTGCTGTTGCTCCAGCCCTCGCTTCGACTGATGAGCCTCACTATACAAGTCCGCCATCTCAACTAACTCATGCACGGACTTGGGGTCCCTCTCTTTCAAATATATGGAAAGATTACAGTCGACAATCTTCAACATCTGCTCCCTGACTAACAGATCCGTAATCCCTTCCATAGTTCTCTCTGCCTCTGAGAGGTCTACCCACCTCTCAAAATATCTCTGCAATCTCACGGACAGCTGCGTATAAGTTTCGTCCTTATCTAGACGACTCTCCCTAAACTTACGCCTATAACCCTCTGCCGTGAGGTGATACTTCTTGAACAACACCTTCTTTACCTTCTCGTAATCCCTACTGTCTTCATCGCTGAGACCGGAATAAACATCTAACGCCCTGCCAGTTAACAATGCCCCTAACATGTCTGCCCAGGTGTCTTCTTCCCAATCATTTGCCTGCGCGAGCCTTTCAAATCTTTTCAAATACGAGTCGAGATCCTCGCGCGAGTCATCAAAAATGGCAATTTTAGGTACCTTCGGGGCAGCAGATTTTCCATTCCCTTTACCATTGTGACACCCGTTTTTGGCTAGTTCCCGTTCGTATTCCATTCTCTCCCTTTCAAATTGTCTTTCCTTCTCCTTTTCTTCTCGTTCGCGCTCCTTTTCTTCTCGTTCGATAGCCCTTTGTTCTCGGTTTTGGGCTTTCTCTTCGTCCCACCTAATTTTGAATTCCTCATCACTAATGCCTTCTTGTCTGGCAAGCTTCAGTGCGCCCAGATAGTCCATCAGCAATTGACCTGTAAACAAAGCTAACAATAAAGCGTGAATCGTAACTGTGAAGTTAACAACAATATTCCTGCAATAGCAAACAACAATTTTCTCTGTGACAAAAGATAAAATTGAACAGTCAATGCACAGGTAAAATCAGAGCATGTCCCAGGCACTAAATGTCAATCTCTCTCACTCGCCTCAGGGCAGATGACCTGTCCACACAATCACACAATAGCCCCTTGACACGACCCAGATCAAAATTAAATGTTATTTACTAGCAGGATCCCACTTCTGACACCATTGTGATGTTTCCACTTTCTCTCACTAACTTTCTTCTGACACCAGCCGTGATGGGCACGGCACAAACACACTAAATAATCGACTATCTCTCTTCTATAAGTTATAACAAACGATATCTGTATTGCTTACATATATACAATAATTATTAATTCATTCAATAATAATAGGAACATAGGTCATACAATTTCATGTGAATTTCGATGGAATGAAGTGATGCAAATCAGTACATGCTAATTAAATGGCTTCGTAATATTCAATCTCTAGCACATTTTATAAAACACATGGGAACATTCAGCATAAGGAAACCTCTCCTTTAGGGGTGTATGGCGCTATCTGGGCACTGGTTCTTCCTCTCTACCCTGGCTTGACTGCGCAGTTAGATCAACAGGTATCGGCAGGTACCAATAGGTCGGGAAGCCAAGAAGCCACGAT
>OZ007578.1:11637388-11642388 GCA_963931925.1 Onchidella celtica | reverse complement strand
GCAGCAACAGCTCCAACATATTACAGGGATTTTCGGTGACGTTCAGAGTCATTTTAAGGTTAGGGTTAGTGTTAAGGTGCAACAGTCCAGAGATTGCAGCACCCATGGCAGTGTTCGGTAGGACGAGAAATCCCTTAGCCGATGACTTGTTTTTGGCGGTGTGTTGCTGCCCCGTTCCTGAATTTGCTAAAGTGAGTACGAAAAAAAAAAAACACGCGGCCGGGGGGTGGGGGGGGGGGGAGGAGGGAGGGAGCCAGTGGGGCGAGTGGGGTGGAGGTGATTAAGGGCAAAAAGTTCAAAACTGGACACATGTGGACGGTTTTCGTGCGAAAAATACGGTAAAAATTCACAAGAGAAAGCTACAGGTTTAGTTTAATACCGTAAATCTGTGCTGTGTGAGGAGCGGCGGCTGGCCTAACTTTCCTCACACTGATGTAACATCTGACATGGTCCTGACTTTGGTTAGGTTACTTGAATCGAGTCCATTCATTGGACATTTCTATCTCTCTCCAGGGCGGGTCTGGAAAAGGTTATATTATTTTATTTATTTGTTATTTCTCTTTGTTCTGCCGGTGTTGTTTCGTCTTTTAGATGTTCGGGGGTGGGACGGTTCGAAGAATGTAACAACCTTGATGGAAGGTATTTCGAGCATCCAAGTGTCTGAACAATATCTGTTTAAAAAAGAAATAAATAAATAATAGATAAATAATCGAGTCATTGAAGCTATACTGGGCTACATTGGTCCAGCAAGAAACATTTTTTTTTTTTTTTTTGTTGGCTGTAACTTTTGAACCGCTGGAGATAATTGAGTGAAATAAAAATCCATGTCGTCTTAAATGAAGTAGATCTAAACCTGAACATGCAGGCAAGATGGAGACGGTCAAAAGAGTTGACCCGGCAGGCTGAAACCTTATATAGTTTTGAACTTTGTTGTTTGGTTGACCAAGACTGGACCATCAAGTCTTGAGAAAAATGAAAACATTTTTATTTCACAGCAACAATCTTTGGCTATTTCTTCTTTTTTTTTTTTTTTTCGAATTAGAGTCTAACCCAATTCACTCAACAGTTACAGCCGTCTAAAGTTGGTTGCACGACTCCTGTGGCCCAGTATTTATGGTAATGAATCTCTTCCTTGTAAGGCAACATAAATTATTCCAGAGCAGAGTATTATATTAGGAATGAGGTCAACAAGGCTATTTTCTAGCCTCGGTTTCTAGGGAAAGAAATGGGCAGATAACATCAAGGGAAAGAAATGGGCAGATAACATTGCGGAATGGACCAAGA
The DNA here is from genome assembly GCA_963931925.1 of Onchidella celtica. Lineage (NCBI taxonomy): Eukaryota > Metazoa > Mollusca > Gastropoda > Systellommatophora > Onchidiidae > Onchidella > Onchidella celtica. The sequence goes on along the minus strand of OZ007578.1, from coordinate 11,641,104 downwards.
TGAGCTTTCCCGCAACCCAGACACTCGCCCACAACCGCCACGAATGGAGCCAGCTGGTGCAACTTTCATCACTACAGCGCCCCTACGACCCCGGCGGATTATGGGATCAGTGACCAGATCAAGGGAAATAACCAATGTTTAAATTTTGACAGTCGAATAACTCACGTTATCTCCCTTAGTTGATTTCTCCGTTGGAGAATTTTTCACTGTGAACCTAAGTCGCTTCAATAGACAAGTGATCTATCTCCCCTGACTCCATGGTGGAGAAATTTGACTTCAAAGTTTGAGCTCCTCTCAACAAGAAATTATCAAACTACAGAAATGTGGACTCTTAGCACCTGTATATGGATAACGTCTAGACTCATCATTTTACAGGTGAAGTTGACTCCTACAAGATGTCATCTGAAGTCCATTGTTGACATGAACTCAAGTTTGGGTGAAAAGTAAACCTAGATCACTTGCCAGGTGAAGATTTATTACAACAACTATACGGCAAACTCAGACATCGTGGGATCAGACAATTCTCTTTCAGAAATCTTTTTTAATACCATTGGACTGTCAGTCCTGTCAAACAGTCGAGGCAAATCATGAGCAGAATACGTTTATACCATTCGAATGTTCTCGTACAATCCTTAAAAAAAAAAAAATGGGGAGAGGGAAGGGTGCGGCGGTTGAATTGTAAGGATAAAAGTTGAACTTCAAGCTGAAATATAAAACACATGTGTGCGGAAACTGGAGCCAGTCAAGGTTGCTACAGGTTGTGGAACTGTCACCCAGCAACACGCCCTGACCTTGCTCCTTCTGGACACAAATAACATCTCTCCACTCTGTCTTTCGTCGGTTTGCCACAACCAAAGACTTGATCAACAAATTCAATTCTTGACCTACTGCAGTTAAAATCAACCTGTCCAGCACTGTCTCTTGCATACTTGCAGTGCTGGGCGATGTCAGTGGATGGTTGAGGAAACAAAAATCAAAATATGTTCAAAATTCAACGTTTTGAGACAAATTGCATATTTTTTGCTGTTTTTAGTCCAAAGTCAAAACTTGTGGACTTTTCATCTCTATCTTTTTTTTTTTCAAGGCTTGGATTTCTTCCATTTTCAATTTCTTGACCAGGAAGGTAGATTTCTCACGGACTACCCGGGAAAACTTCACTAAATAGATCCAGTCTGATTTTCAATTTCTCAGTTTTCTATAATTGTTCCATCTACATTATGTCACATGGCATTGCAGGGCGGTAACATTAAATTAAGAACGAGGAGGAAAGACAATTGTTGGATGGGCAGAGGAAAGGACATGGGCGCGTATAGTGTGGAGGGATTGATGGATGAAACGTCCGCCCTGTGGCCGACATGGAAGTAAAACGTAGCAGTGGTATTTTCTGGAAGATACATCTTGGTACGTAAAATGGGTGTGTCGATTTTATCAAGGATTCAAATTCCAGCGATGCCATCCTCCCTCCCCCCCTCTCCCTCCCCCCCCTCTCCCCCCCCCCCAAAAAAAATCACTACACAATCCACTACTCTGCATCGTTTGCTGGTCATCTCGTTGTTATTTCCCTTGGCTATCCCATCCATCTCCGCAGTAACGTCTTTGGGGAAAATCACAGGTCATTTTCACTTTCTTTTTTAATAAATTCTCTACGGGGAACTTGCTACTGGCAACCGACCCAGAGGTAGGCCACATCTGCGATTCAAAGACACTTGCAAGGTCACGATGAAAGCATTCAACATCGACCCCAATGAATGGGAGAACCTTGCAAGTGATCGAAGCAGATGGAGACAAAAATTGCGCAGTGGCACGCTCGCAATAGACTTCAAGGCAAAAGAAACATACCTGACAAAACGACAGAGGCGGAATGAAAACACTCGCCAAAGTGAACCCAAAAGACTGACCTGCAATCAGTGCCATCGCACTCTCGGGTCAAACATTGGTAGAATAAGCCACGAGAGAAGCTGTCAGTCAAAGTGAAAGTGAATATTCTAGCTGCTAAGACCGTCTGTAAAGACGCTAAAGGCCATATATATATATATATATACAAGATGTTAGATCAAAGTTTGAAGTTGTAAATCTACCCCCTGAGGTGGGATACCTTCATCATTTTGGGGTAGGTTGGACAGAGAGTACATTTTATCATGTCATAATTACAGCCTTGTCTCAATTTACGTAAAAAACTGGATCAGTCCAGAGGTGGCCATTTTGTTACCTGTCAGATTTCCTAGAATGGTTTCTGGGTTTTCTTTAAAAATGGGTTTCTTACAGAGATAATGGCTAAACACAAAATAGTATTCACCTTGTACACTCATTAAGTCACGGAAGTGGCAGCCTTTACTCTATCAAACCGTTTTACTTAAATTACATTAATACAGATTATTCCCAAACTATCATGACGTGATTCTTTGTCCTTGGATGATCCTGTGACCTTGTCTTGTGACGTGATCAGGCAATGTCACCCAGAGCTGGGTGTATGGAAAGCCGTGATGGTTAGCTCTGCCGTGATCAGAAAAATGTCATCTACAGCAGGGTGTATGAAATGCCGTGGTGGTTAACTCTGTAGTAACCAGGAAAATGTCACCTATCTGGTGTATGGAAGGCCGTGGTTGTTAATTCTACTGCGATCAGGAAAATGTCAACTATCTGGCGTATAGAAAGCCGTGGTGATTGACTCTGTCGTGATCAGGAAAATGTCACCTATCTGGCGTATGGAAGGCCGTGATGGATAAATCTGCTGTGAACAGGAAATGTCACTTTCGTACAGCAGGGTGTATGGAAGGCGGTGATGATTAACGCTGCCATGTTATGGGAAAATACCGTGCATAATTATTATTCCAAGTCAAATTAATTGTTTAACACTGTCCTCTAGAAAAAAAAATTGCTCTCTCTTGATCTCCGTTTCTTTAGGTCATCACAAACTGTAATGTAAACAAAGAATAAAAAAAATCGCCACTTTTATTTTGTTTGCGCCTCAGGTGGACGTTAGTTGTTACGAGTCCACGTTGTCCAGGATCCCATGTCATGATCTGGCAGAACGGCGCATTCCTGGGTCTAGGCCGTCTCTGAACGTTGACATTCATCCTCAATACTGATGGTCACGGTGTCTTTGCTTGCGTTGTTGGTGAACTGTGTAGGACTCACAGCGTTGTTGTTGTTTTTATTATTTATGATATTGTTAGTTATATTTATATCTGGCAACAAGACATTTTGGCGACTTTGCCTCGTTAAAGGAGGTTTAGATTTTAGTGACTCCACTGATTTGGGTTCTGGCGTCTCAGGACAAACTTTGCCGGATGTTGGTTGGTTGGCGCTGTGGGGGTTGTTCTCTGAATGTTGTTGTTGTTGCTGCTGCTTGTGAGGGGAAAGCAGAGACGGTGACACTTTTCTGTAACCAGATAATCCTGACTTTTGATGGCGAGAAAATCCTGGGGTCACTTTGACTTTAGGCAACACTGATCTGGGACTTTGCTTGGCAGAGTTTCTGGGTCTGGTATTTTCTGCTTCGGAGAGGGTTTTGGCCGAATTGCGAGGAGTTGTAGCGGTATGTAAATGTGAAGACTGTAGTTGGCTGCCTGAGGGGGTAACGCGAAGTGGTCTACTGCTGCTTTCATGTTTAGATGTAGATGTTGTTGTAAGAGGAGGAAGGGGAGGTTGCCGTGGTGGCACTGCTGATACCGGAGGTAAAGGTGCAGCTGTCATTGGTTGAATGTTCGCTGCTT
>OZ007578.1:11567388-11632388 GCA_963931925.1 Onchidella celtica | reverse complement strand
ACTCAGTCATCTCTCAGATTTGGGCATATTCATTCTTAAACATAGTTTAAATAGTCGTGAGAAAGTCCATTTCGTTCATCTTTGACTTGGACACTGACATTTGTCAGCATCACTGAGATAATCATGTGTACATTCTATTTGTGTACATGCACATTCCAACTCAAACATGCAAGTTATGCACCCGGGTCAACAGGTAGAACTGTTCTTTTTACATATAGGACGGGCAATCCAGGCCATGGTAGGAACTTTCGTCTTCACGCGCGTTTTTATTTTTCATGGTAACATGTCTGTGAGGCTGAGAGTTGCTCTAGAATAGTTCACAATGCTCATGTCCTACGGAGCAGTTGATGGACGTGAGTGGTTTCTTTCTGTACGACCCAAGTACATTTGTCTAGTCATTCATCACTGACACATCCTGCACATTCTCTGCACCCAAAATTAAAACAATCAAACGACAAGTGAACGCAGCTCTAGTTTTGGTTTGTTTAGAAGAAAAGTAGATCAGAGATATGATCTGTAGAAAGGTATTGACGTCTGCATCGACGGCTAATTCCTGTGCACTTGTGTTCTGGTCTTATTCTTCACAACAGGTTTTGCCAGGTATTCCTTACAGCTAGTTCCTTTGTACTTTGGAAAGGATTTTTTTTTTAAAGAAATTCTGCCGGTCGATCGATCACAATATTATTGTGGAAGGTGTATTCAAATAGATACCGGAGATTTAAAAAAAAATCATTAAAAAAAAAAAACGTTTTACAATTAATTCTTTTCAGTCACACGAAATAATAGACGCCAATCAATCAATGGACAACACCCAGTGAAGGAAACAGACAGACTCTAATAACCATAAAACTACTGACGCACTGAGTCATGTTTTTTTGTTTTTTTGTTTGCTGATTTGATTGAGTGCGCCAGGTATCTCTGTCTGTCTGCTCACTCTAGATAGTTTTGCTGGGTCTGACAGTCAAGCCATGATTACATAGGGCGACACGCGGCACTCGACAAAAAGTGGTAACAATGGTTAGAGCGGTGATGTCTACATAGATGGACACGTCACACGCGACACCGGACATGCAAGAGACGACACGGGTGGAGAAAGTTTGCATGGCCACTTTCTTCACATCGTGCCTTGAAAAAGTTTGGAGGTGTAGTTCGCTGCACAGACAGATCTATAGATAGGTTGTCAATGTGGAAGCGCTTTTGTCTTCAGTTCGCTGCACGGCCTACAGGACTTTCTTAAATACTTGAAGAAAAGCAGCTCATCCTGATTAGTCATCAGTGAAATTCCCTATTGTATTCCTCAACAAGAAATGTTCTTTGCACCACATCTTGCGTCTCCCCATGATTCTTTTGTTTCTAAGTAAACTTAGTAACAACAAGATATCGTCATCACAGGAATCCATCTTGCCTACAAGTGTACTGTTCAAACTGGCTGTAATACTCTATATATGAGTGAGGGTGTGACGTGACACCTATGTAAACTGGTGACATGAGAAGTGTGGCGACAGATGTATAGCAGAACATACGTGTCGAGTGTCATGTGTCGCCCTATGTGATCACAGCCTCATGGGCATGTTTGTAGGAAATGTTTTTTTTCTTTACGAAGGAGAGCAGGGCTGTACAAACATGTCTGATAAGATGTTCATTGAGAGTCAGTGCTCGGGTCAACAAATACAGGACTAGACCCAACTGTGAATGTCACTGCATAAAATGACGCCAACTTTGCTTTCCATGATCGTTCCTTTCCAGAATGAGTTATCCTTTTTCGTGTGTGACTCTCTCTTTCCGTTCCCTTTTTTTCCCCTTTACTCTCTATCTCTCTTTATTTCACTCTCTTTCTCTCTTTCATTCCGTGTCTGTACCAGTCTCCCACAGAGAGCGACATCTCCATGACCGCAGCACACCATGAACCGCAGACAAAATGATTGTATACATTATACACTAGCTGAGTTACCCGTTCCATGAACAGGCTTGTGTAGGTTGTTTTTTGTTCTTTTTCCCAAAACTTAAGACGCCTGTGAACTAAGAAAGGCATTAATCCTGCACAGATAACTTATAACGAGAGATGCAACAACAAAGGACACCATTTCAAACCGAAAGGAATAAGAACAAAAGTCGAGATGCGTAGGATCATCCCCAAAACTCAGCGATAGGACAATACACAGTGTGCAATGGTGCGAAACGAAAATTTTCACGAAGTGACGATGTCATAAACCTTAAAATGGCGAACCATGACTCGAAATAGATCTAAATGATGCCGAAACAATGAAAAATGAAACGTAGAAGCCTGAACATTTCATAATTTCTAATATAGCCCACGTTAATTTCCCATTGATAATAATGCTGTTGTTCAGATTTTGAAGCCTGAGTGTGATGCGGTTCCTGAGTCTTGGGTGACCAAAGTTTCGAGTTACCAAAATAATAGATTACCATATCTGGACATTCGAGTCACTTTGACTTAAACAGGACACCTCTTAATCGGGCACTCACCATCAATCCCAGTAAACTGTCAGTGCAAACTCAGCAGCGCCAGGATCATTTCCGTACTCACTTCTCGCATACGCTGGAGAATCTTACACTACACAGTAATGGTTAGATACATAAAAGTGGCATGCACGTGGCATGTTGCTGAGCGGCAGTGGCGTGCGTGTGTGTGTGTGGGGGGGGGGGGGGTCGGGGGGTCACAGGGGCGATTATCTGAGGCCCAAAATTTCACACACAAAATAAAGAATAAATTAGAATTAATAAATAAAAAATCCCCCTCGCACAGGAAATCTCCCAGGGTTGGAACATTTTACATAGTTTTTCAGTACGTCGGAGCAAAATTAATAGACCTTGCCATAGGCAAACAGCTCATGGATCAGGGGGACGCACTCCCTGCCTTGCCCCAGGCACCGGCAACCCACGCTACCCCAGTACCCCACTACTGAGCGGCTGGTGCGTTAAGGCAACAATGGTTAAAAACAGACAAAAACCACCAGCAGAAAAGTGCTGAATCATGCCTGCAGCACTAGTGAGTCCCTGCCCCCAGGTCTAATATGAAACTTGGCTTCGCCTACTCGCGGCAGCCATACGACCTGTATTTGAGCAGGTAGAGAGGGGGGGGGGGAATTCGATGAAATCGAGCATAATATGTGCTTTTTGGATGGTCCCTGAGCCATTTCCTGGGTCATACATTTTATACTGGAGCCCGGTTGTCTAGCAGTGACCCAGCTACAAACTTTCACGTACTTTGAGCTACTTTCTGGACCATGCATCAAGCTTACGTTTTCTGGCGGGCAGGATTCATTTCCACTCCAGTCTGCGTTTGCTCGAGGAACTTTCAAGTTTTGGTATCAAAAAACCTGGTCCTCTCGCTGAACGAGCATTTCTCACATCTACTATCAGTGGTCATTTCCAGACCCTCAGGTCAGACAGGTCAGTGAACTGTGAACACTTAGTGAACAACTAGCTCGGCTATCTTTTGTATTCTCTCATTGCACAATTCAGTACTGAGTTTTACTGCCAATTTATACTGGCGGTGTTAGGACATGAAATATTTTGTTCGTATCTGAATTATTCAAGTACTAGCAAGTATACCCGTTCTACGAACGGCCACGGTGACAAAAACTTGTTAGTTGAGTACCTAAAAAGCTATAACGAAATACCACATATAACGAAAAAAAAAAAAAAGAAGACGCAAATATATGAACTGAAAAAAAAATGTTAGTGTATAATAAGCCGCACAAATATCTCCTGAAAAAGAGTGAGTTAAGTACAAAATGTAGTGGGGTTTTTTGGTAGTTGTTTTTTTGTTTTTGAGAAGATGAAAAAAAAGGTATAGTGGAGTGAAGAAATGATCTGATGTAAATAGCCATGTTGGAATCATATTATAAAGGAGCTAGCGCCATATAATAAAAGGTACAAACATCACTTACCACATCAGTTGCGGAGAATCTCACTGTAAACAATGTTGTCTGTATATACTCCGGGATGATCAGGAAGTTTTTGTGCATGCACTCTCAGATTTTCTTTTGTTCCAACTCTACTCAGAGCGACGTATAATTGCCCATGGCTAAAAAAGGGTGTGTTCAAGGCCACACCAACTCTTTGTAATGTTTGCCCTTGTGCTTTGTTAGCAGTTATAGAAAATGCAACACGAATTGGAAACTGTTTTCTCTTCATTTGAAATGGAAATTTTTTTTTCCGATGGTATCAGAGGAATGCGCAGAATAAATATTCTTTTCCCAGCATGTGGCCCAGATGCAATGGTGGCATCAATGACGTGAGCATGGAGTTGATCTACAACATATCGAGTTCCATTGCAATGACCGTTGTGAGGGTCCAGGTTATGAAGCAGCATCACAATACAGTGGCGTTTGAGAGATAGACGATGAGGAGGAAGCCCCGATGGACAAAGTTTGTTGATGAATTCTAATGGATACTGATGTTCATTCTCTTCCACCGAATCTACACTGTCATAAATTCTCTCTTGTTGACATTATGATACGTCATCAAAACTGGTGGTGGTGGTGGAGGAAATTCAATCACAACTTTTCCATTTCCGCAGCAGAAAGAAGAGCGCTGTGACGACCATCGTAACGCACGACGATGTTCACAGATGACAGCCATTTGCCCATCGTTGTGTTGTTCTATTACACGATGAATGTTCTCATCAAAATTTTCCCTGTCTACTTGTCGTCCACACCCAACATAATCTTTTTTTCTTGGTCGTGCTCTAGCAGGTTCTCTTTGAATTTGATTTGTATCATCATCGTCTCCATCCAGAATGGTTTGATTAATGATAGGTTGTAACGGTGTTTCATCATGAGCTTGAGTTGCCACTCCTATTCTATCCGCATCTTCTAGATCCACTTCTACAGTTGTTTCATTCTCAATGTCATTATTTCCTACATCTCTGACAATTCTAGTTTGCTCTCTCTTTCGTAACTGTCGAGTAGTTCTGCTAGTTAACGATGAACGTTTTTGAGCGGGGCATGATGAGGCAAATTTTATTTCAGGATATTCCAAGACGATTAATTTTCACAATGTCAATGTACTTTATTTGCTAGATCTAAGCCAATAAAAAGAAAGGTAAACTCGTGGAAGAAAATTTGCAGAGCTTTAAATCTACTCTCTACTCTAGATCTGAGCTTCTTGCTGCACACACGAAACTATCTAGATCTAGATATTTATTAAATCTATAACGTCTGCATTTTGCTTTTCCAACTGAAAAACTTCACTTTTGCTAATTTTTGCAACTGTAATCGCCGCGCTTCCATTGTTGTCTTTGTTCCAGCTGATAGTAATGTGTCAATAATTGTATTTGTCCGAATTTAAAACTGATACAAAAAAAAATATCTGAGTATTTATAGTTCGCAGGTTATAGGTCTTTTAGCTTCAGTTTTATGTTTTCCCAGTGACTCCGACAATTGTTCAGATATGAGAGAGTTCAATTTTTTTTATTAATGACACAAATGATAATACATTTTTTTTAATGAACAGACAGAAAGGCAACGAAAATATGAATACTCGAGTACTGATACTGTTGCTTTCAAGTTGTTAGTGATTACCAGAAACGTATCAAACAGGAAACAGTTCGTACTGGAATGGCCTATCGAAAAATCCATTTTTTGCTTTTATTATTTTGTGTTTTAAGTCAATTTGCAATCAAACCAAAGATTATTTTGAAAAACAAAAAGTGTCACTCACATGGCAAATTTGGTTTGTGTCCGTTTCTTAGTTTTTGAGCCTTAGGTGCCACAATGTTTTGGCGCTAGCTCCATTATAATATGATGTGTGTGTGTGGACGGGGGCGAGAGGAGATAGTCTTAACCCACACAGGGCTATGTTGTTTGCTTGGAAGAAAAACTGCTGTAAAGGGACAAAAGTATGAGGAAACTTCGGAGTCGAGAGATGAATTTGAGCACGTAACACATTTCACAGAGCAATGTGGGCCAGCTTTACAACATAAACAATCCTGGAGAGATTTGTTCACAGATCTATCCACACTGCCGGGGGGGGGGGGGCGGGGGGAGACCCGCCCATCAGTTCTCCGTAATCTGTGGGGGTTTTTAGGGGGGGGGGGAGTTCACATTTCTCCAGCAAAGTTATTTAGCTTGTCCGACAGGGGAGTTGACCGTCTGAAGATTTCTTGTAGTCTTTTTTTGTTTTTCAAGCCAGATCCGCAGCCAGCCACAAGTGATAAAAATTATCAACTGGTGTAGAATTCAGTTTAACCCAGTAGATTGATGAAGCTTTCACTAAAATGTAAACTGCAAAAGCAGAAAAAAATTACTTTATGATCAAATGCACTGAAAACAGGCCAATATTTCCAGTAACACACAGATTTCTCGTCAGGGTCAAGTGAATACAGAGAACAGAATATCAGATGAGTTACGTACTTTAATTGAATGGATTCTATTGTATCACATTGTAGTTAGTTCTGCCCGTCCAGCACTGGCATAGTCAGCTTGGGATTGTGTTTGACTCTCATCCAGCGCCATGGCTGACGTCACCGCCAAAATTTGGACAGGGAAAAACGAATATAAAGGTGAACCCAAGCTGGACGATTTCCTAATGGTAGGGGAGACATTGCCGCCTCTCAAAGACAACGGTGAGTGGGGCCACTGGAGTGTCATCTGTACACAAACTATTTCATTAACCTCCTCTGACGGAACTTTCACACCCAAAATGACAGGTGACGGGTGACAAGACGATGGTGTTGTGCTCTAACCGTGTAACTGGAAACAATTGACCAACTCATTTTTTTAAGCTAAAAATGGACACCACGCCTTTCGGGGGGGGGGGGGGGTCCCTACTCAAATGGGAAGTCTGCATGCATTATAAATAGCAAGAAAGGCTTCGAAACCTTCAGTTATATATACAATTCTAACCGTGTATGTGGCTGTTCTAATCGTGTAACTGATTTCTGTGGCGGAATTTTGTCGTGCTCTAGTCATGCGTATCTTTAACTGCGTAAGTGCCCGACAATACTTTGTGTGATAACCACGTAACAGGATTAACCGGCTTAAAAACCTGCATTAAAAAAATATATATTTATTACGACAGAAAGACACGTTTTATTTGATTAATACGACCAAAAAGATATAGTCCTGTATAAAAAAAAACTCGTAAAAAGATGTTTTTTTCATCTCCTGGAAAACAATCCCAAAACCAGTTACACAGAGTACAACACCATCGAAGTGGCAAATGACGCACGACACGATGATATCATAGTGACACGTGGCATGTGTTTTCCTGCTCACGAGTCAAGTGGAAAGTACCTTCGAAATAGTTTTGAACAGCATTGTACACACTAGAAATCTCCCGTCTTGTACTCCGTCCAGTCGATACGGACCAACTTGCTAACTTCCGTCTGTCGCGCCGAGCGCGTATCAAACATGTCAACAATGCAACAAATGCTCACTCAATGGCCTCTTAATACAAGGAAACATAACTAGTGCTCGCCATGACTCAATCGACTTTGCGGACATGTACAGTGAGAAAAGATGGTGGTCGCGGTGTCTCGTGTCTCCAGTACCGGTGCCCACGCTAAACAAAAAAGACGGTCGGGTCCGATTGGATCCCGGAGTCGCATATTTAATGACATGTGGCATATGAAGCGTGCCGTGCCACTTCTATCTTGAAGACGTCTTGATGTATGTTGAAAAAACGTATCTAGTGAGTGTTTAGCCTTCAAGAAAATTACAGCAGATTTCCTACTATATTTCTACGTTTTCAGGTGGCATGACATGTGCCGTGTCATCTGCCATTTGTCAGTTTGGTGTGAAAGCTTGTACTCTACAGCCCGAAATGACGCACTTGTACAGAGCAGTATTGACGCACACAAATATAGTAAAATTGACTTTTCTTTCAACAAAGAACAATAACTCATAGGCTAACATGATTGTTTACCTACCTAAGTCAGCGGGAGTTTCCACGAGCAAAAAGCAGTAATAAGGAAATGACGTGGCATGTCTGGAATTACACCGAGCTTTATGAAGAGCAGAAACAACTTGAACAGAAAAAAAAACTTAACACCACCAATGCCACAACCAACTCTCTTATTGATGTCAGTGATCGGTCACAAATCTCTGATGAGTCACACAATGATCAAAATATCCCAATAGTCTCCATAGCCTGGTAGTGCCACTCGTAGTCCAAGACAACATAACTCTCTGTCATACTGTGTAACTACTGTGACGGGACCATGGCATCTCTCTCTTTCTCTCTCTCTCTATCTCTCTCTCTCTTTCTAGCTCTTTCTCTCTCTCTCTCTCTCTCTCTCTCTCTTCTCTCTTCTCTCTCTCTCTCTCTCTCTCTCACTTCCCCACCCCCACCCCTTCTCTCTCTCTCTCTCTCTCACACACACACACACATAATTACATATTATTATGTATAATAATGACAGATTTCTTTACTCCGCAGAGATCCTCATCGAGGCGCTCTACCTCAGCCTAGACCCGTACTTTAGGTACCTGATTCGATATGATTGTATTCTCGGCTTTCTCCCAAATATGTGTGATGGCCGTTAGTCAACAGTTGTGTTGATGTGAACAGTTGAGTCCCTCAACAGTCCCTCAAATGTTCATATCACTGAAGTTTCATCGTCCTCTTCTTGCCATCTTGTTGACTGCCGTATCATGAGGATTAATTGTACAAAGGAGGAATTATTGTATCTTATAATCTAACCTTGCTTTACATACATAGTAGGTACAACTCTCCCCTGTAAGGACCTGACATCTGTAATTATTTTACTTAAATAGCAAACACGGGGTGAAACTGAACTATGGACTATTGACAGTTTTGCATGTCAGTTCATGGTTATCTTGGACGCTGGACAGCTGTTGGCTTTAATGTGAATCACTATAGTATGTAATGCATTGGATTTATGTACATCCACTACAGTTGGTGAGATGTAGACTAGAGAGATAGTCCTCTGCCATACAATACTTGGTCCTGGCTGATTAGAGTGACCTTTGCTTGTCAGGAATAGTTTTTTGATTCAGTCTGGCAATGTGGACATTGGCTACTTCATTGGGACCACGGTATTATTGTAATGATTTAGCACTAGGAAATCTTAGTGTCATAATATTTAGCCTGTTACAACATAATAATATCTAATTAGTGTAAATGATGAATGGACATAGTCAATCGAGTTATTTCTGCAACTAACATTTCTCTCTTTATTTAAATTTCAGACTTTATTCTATGAAACAAGGATTACCCAGTGAGCAAGTTGCAAGGTAGAACTACAGTCTCTCTCTCTCTCTCTCTCTCTCTCTCTCTCTCTTCTCTCTCTCTCTCTTTCTCTCTATCACTCTCTCTCTCTCTCTCTCTCTCTCTCTCTCTCTCTCTCTCTCTCTCTCTCTCTCTCTCTTTCTGCAGTCCCATTTATCCCATCAGCAACTCAGCTCCAGGCTTACTTTACTAGTCTACAGAATTGTTTTCGGTTGTTGTTGTTTTTTCTTCTTTCATTGTCTTCTCTGTCATTTTCGCTTATTTAACTCTGACGTCATCTAGCATCAGTTACACACATTCCGTATGAAAGGATCAGGTCACATGTAGAATATCTGAATGTCTCGAAGTAAAAATGTAGGCCTACTGCTTCACAGTCATATGGACAGCTGCATCATCGTGTGGGCGTGGCATTTTAACCTACTGGATTTTAAGGTAAAACTCTAAAATGTAAATTTCGGATATTCTAAGTCAATCAATATTTGGATATTCAGTGGAATGTCATTCAGTAGGCGTGTTCTGATCCCGTGATATGGGCCGTGTATCTAGGTTGTTGGGATGTCAAATCATCAGTACGTATATTGTATATATATTTATATCTGTATATGCTTTTATTTCTGTCCGTATCTGTCTACCATTCTCGCCCACGCCATACCCTTGTTTGTCACAGAATAGTGGACAGTCGTGCCCCAGGATACCCTAAGAATGCTTTAGTCTGCGCGCACGTGGGCTGGAGGTCAAGGACAGTTGTTGACGTCACCAAACCGCTACGGTATAACTCTAAAGTGGAGATCATTGAAGAAGTCCCAGGTCTGTCGCCCTCACTCTGGCTCGGGGCGGCCGGAATGCCTGGGTAAATCTTGTCTAGGAAAGCATCTTGACACTGAGTCAATGGCGTATAAGTTTTGTTTTTGTTGGCTAGCGTGAATGTGTGTATACGTCAAGCTTTTCCTTGTCGTCATTTAGTATAAAGGCCCATTGCTAATGACGTCACAGAGTGTTTTTGTTTTGTACTTCCGACACCTAAAATGGCGGGTGGATCAGCTGACGCGTGTAACTTCGAGATATGTCTAAGCGGTTAAAATGCCTGCTGGTTGCATTGCAGTTGACTGATACGACAGGGGTGGAAAGGATGGATCCAAGCTGGTCAGATTCCCTACCATCCGTGTAAACAAGGGAGAGGAAGTGAAATGTCTGAACGTCTCCCATGTGCGTGTACACATGTGTGATTGTTTACAGTAGTGAACCTTTTTTTTTTAGCTCGCCGCCGATTGGTTCGCGACGCCTGAAGTGCTCGCTGTGCAAATCAGCTAACGAATCAAAATCAATACTAACATCGCCACGGTTAAGCGTCGGCCCTGACAACTAAAATGGCCGTTATCCCCAATGGGCCTGTAGGTGGACAGTTGTAACTGAGAAATTAAATACATACTGTGTGGGAAAAACATCTTGACCTAAGCATAATTTATCCTGTATGAAATGTAGTTTTAGACAGAAACAAACAAACATCAGTTCTAGTGTGCAATGCCAGACGGGCTGTAAGGATTTTGTTTGCATAAAGGATTTCTTCAGGAAGCAATAGGCTTAGGGTTAGGTTGAGGATTGGAGAGGAGGGGATGGTGGGGGAAGTGTTTGCTTTAGTCTGGCCACAATGACGGTGGTCTGGCACACACACACACCCATCCCCTCCCCCAAGGCTTCTAGTTATGTCAAAGGTCAGCTGTACAGGAAGAAATTAATAAATGCATTAAACTAGAAAAAAGCGAAACGAGACTGAAGTTCCCCCCTACTTTCTTAGGCCAGACACTGGTAAACATGTGGTAGAAAAATGCTTTCTTGTGTTTCTATACACACACTTACACACAGACAAACGGGCGCACACAGACACACATACACACACATACACACACAATGTTTGGATTTGCATGGGTTGTGTAGAATATCCTACCGTGTATGGTTCGGCTCAAGGTCCACCAAAACTGTTCTATAATAACAAAATAATTCTAACTCTATGGGTCAATTTGTGATGTTTTCCTATTCCCTGTATACCACAAGACTACAGCTTTCAGCGTACATTTGACTGGGGGGGGGGGGGGGTAAGTTTCATTGAACTCTGCCATGTTTTCAGAGTGACTGCTTATCTTGCCTTCGTGGAGCATTGTGACCCCAAGCCCGGTGAGGTCATCGTGGTCAGTGCCGCATCTGGAGCTGTGGGCTCTGTGGTTGGCCAGCTGGCCAAACTAAGGGTAAGAGTTCAGTTTAAAAAAATGACCTGGACAGAAGCGGGTAATGATAGCATCACTCACATACTGGCTCACTGACATACTCACTCACAAACACACAAACACACACACAACTACCAAGCTCATCGAGTTCTGCAATAATAATGAGAAAATTCTAACACTTAATGAGTACAAATTTACAACTAAACATGGCATGGGGAGTCCCTTAGAGCGCCTGGGCCATTGGCATGGTCAGTCCATCAGTCCATCCTCTCCTCTCTCTCACCCCCCCCCCCCACACGCACACATTTTTGCCTCCACTCCATTGTCCGCTCCTCTTTAATCGCCCCCATCATGCTGCCCCCCCCCCCAACAAAGATAGTAAAACTTGCTTTGGGAAAAATTTCACAGTTATTCCCCTTTTTCCTTTGGCAGGGTTTAACAGTGCTTGGTCTAGCTGGCTCCAGTGACAAATGCGCCTATCTCAAACAGCTGGGGTTTGACTTTGCCATCAATTACAAGCAAGAGAATATTTCACAGGCCGTGGACGAGGCTGCACCTAGCGGGGTGGATATTTATTATGACAATGTAAGTCTTGGGGGGGGGGGGGGGATGAGTGGGGAGCTTTGATTTGGCTAAGATCAGCCAGATCTGGAGGTCTGGACTTAGCACTAGATACTGAGCTTGAACAACTCACTGACTTAATTTCAATTATGTTGAAACCAACTCTTGATCAGATAGGCTGGTTATTTCAATATTTGATGGTTGACTGTGAGTGCAGGGACTTGGTGGTGCTGGAGTTTACAATGTTTGTTGGTTTATTGTGACTGGGGATTTTTTTATGTAGTTGGGATTTCATCAGTTCGTGGCACCCAGAAGTTTGCGACGCTTACATTTGTGCTAAGTTCAATGAGTTCTGTGGTCCAGTTCAATCGTGTGTCATCAAGCCATTTCAACTATACCTGTAGTTTTGTTTTGTTTTTGTTTGTTTTTTTAATTTGACGAAAGTCTTTAGTGATAGATAGCTTTTTTTTTCTGCCCGGAGATTGGCGACATACGATCTTTTTTTTTTTACCATTGTCCTGCCTCTCGGCTGCGACCCTAAAGATGTTTTTGTGGTTTTTAAAAATATTTTGTCAATATATAGATGTGATATATTATTATCTGTGAGAATAAAACAAGCATGGCTGATTTGTTGTTGTCCCCCCTCCCCCCTCCCCCCACCACTCCCCAGGTTGGGGGTGCCATCAGTGACACAGTGATCTCCAAACTACGCCGATACGGCCGTGTCCTCATCTGTGGTCAAATCGCCAACTACAACAAGGAAAATGTCCCAGGTGAGACTGAATGAACCCCATGGGTGGCTGACGCCGGAAAAACTTGTTGTCCTCAATTCTAACTTGACATTTAGATCTGGTCCTTGGGGATTATCAAAGTAAAGTATGACTGTGTGAACTGTGACCATGAAGAAGAGAATAGTCTAATTTCCTAGTTGTTGGTAACTGACCTGACATGGTGGGCGTTTGTACCAGCCTGGCCGGCCAAGCTTTCGACAGCACAGAGCTCTACTATCTCCCCGAGAGCAACAAACTTAATCTTGGAGTCTTAGCCTACAATTTACATCAAAGAAAACAAATATTTACAACTAATTTACCCTAAAAAAAAAACAATTAAATTAGAGTTAGACCAATTCTTTTCACTCAACATAATTCCAGCGGTCACGGGTGACTGTGACCTAACATTCACCTTTAGAGAATCAGAATTTCACATCCAGCAAGACACCAGAATGAGCACAATTATTGGGTTACAAACCTGGTGCAGACCTAGACCTAGTGTAATGATGGTCCCACAGTGCACATAATCATCTGACTGAAACTACGGTAGGAGTTCTGGCATAATCTACTACATCAGTTTGTAATAGAAAGCTACTGAATTTCTGAATAGCCATATTTAAAACATGTCACTGGATTCCCCGTGGTCTATATTATTTTGGAACATACTTCACTAAGAAAGTTTTCACAACAAATTTTGATCTGTGGGTGATTTGAGTTCTGTTGACAGGTTTAAACTGCTTCTGCCCGTTTCACAAGTTTGTTCACCCCACAGCCTCTATCTGGCTACCTGAGGGTTAATAGATAACAAAGTAGTTTTTGTTGCTGTTGTTGTTGTTGTTGTTGTTGTTGTTGTTGTTTTCTCCGGGTGGTAATGACACGTCATCAGTCTTTTTTTCACTTTGTATTTATACAAGCGGTGTAGTGATGGCTATGTACAGCTCTTTATCCACTTTCCAGGGTGTGTTCGGCTGGTTCATCTGGATGGTATCGGTTGCTACTTAAGGTGCAAATTATCGATTCCTAGTTTAGGTTATCAGTGATCACTTTAGATACTCATTGTACCGTATCGATGATTATTTTAGGTACCAACTGGAACATGACCATCATGGCGAGAGAGCTGACAATTCGAGGCTTTGCTATTTATAGCGGTGATCACGTGCCTGAGTTTCCCAGGGTCAGGAAGGAGTTGGTCGACTTGCTCAAATCGGTGAATATTGATGTTGTTGTTGTTGTTGTTGTTGTTGTTGTTGTGGCTGTTGATGTTGATGTTGATGTTGATGTTGTTGCTGCTGTTGTTGTTGTTGTTGTTGTTCTTTTTGCTGTTGCTGTTGTTGTTGTTTACCTTCTGTGATGAAATGCCACCCTCCCTCTGGCTTACTCGGCACCAGCTGAGGCATATCGAAAGTCCATTTCAGTTGGTATAACGATGGTTGATGTATACACCTCCTCCTCCCCCATCCCCCCACCCCCAACCAAATCATCTCTGAAAATTCATCACTGATAAATGACATCATGGAATTTTTTTTTTTTTCAATTTCTTTTTAGGTCTTTATTTTAGGCGGGTTGCTTCCCTTTGTATCTACACCGCACTTTTCTTGTTGTTGTTGTCTCTTATTCTTCTTTCTGTGTGTGTGTGTGTGAGTTTGTTTGTTGTTGTTGTTGGTGCTAGCGATTAGTTCATTAGAATTCTGCCGGGGCAGCGGCCTTGTTGGGCCTGCTCCTCTCCACTTTCAACAGTTACTGCCAAGGTATCTTTAACGTGCACAGCGTGCAGACGGGCCCTCCGAGTTTTTCGTCCTTGTCCGAGAAGACTAGGTGCTCGATCCTACCTACCATAGGATCAGGGACAGGACATTTTTTTTTTTTTGTAATTTTCCGCCCTAACCTTGCAGATAATCAGATTATTGTCATTTGAACTACCAAAATGTTGCATTTTCATTTCATTTCTTCTCTTTGTGTTCCACTGAGTCCTTAATGGTTGGATACAGTAGATAGGTTGAAAGACTACAGGTCGTGCGGTATAGCAGGGCAAGATAAGTTGGACAAATATCAAATGAGATACTTGTGGAGTCCTGCGTGGGTGGTTTGGGGGGGGGGGCGGGGGGGGGCTAGGGATAACTGGACCTTACATGAATATCACGGCCGGACTGGATTGTTAGTGTAACTTCCCCCCCCCCCTCCAAAAACAACAACAACAAGTAAATAAATAAAAATGTATATATAATCAATGGCAACTAGAGTAGTCCCACTTATCACTTCCGGGTTTGACTGAACTGATTTCTTCCCCAGGGGCAACTGAAAACGAAAGAGCACATCACGGAGGGGTTTGAGAACATGCCCAAAGCTTTCCTGGAGCTGTTTACTGGCGCTAACTTTGGCAAAGCCTTGGTCAAAGCTTGACCAGGGAGGTCAAGATACATTTCTTTACTGCCACTTTACTTCTCTATGCGTGAGTCCCTGGCACAAGGCCGACATGCCTATTGGTTCTTGCAAACATGTTGCTTCAGTACACCATGTTAGTCCTGCATCTTTGCTTGTTCCCTTTCATACATCTGTGAAGGTGTCCAGCTGAAATCAAGAGATATGTTCTGATCTCTCTACAATGGGAAGAAAAGTGTATTTTGCTATATTTAATTTTTACAGTAATTTAGCATGCAAATGGGATTTTTTTTTTTTCGAGATTCTTGACAACAGGCAATGCCGCAGACGGGGTTACTTTAGTCTAACAGTTGATGACTCAGGTGATATGATATACAGATCTGGAATAACATCAAATAAACTGTCTAAAATTCATGTCATTCAAACCAACGCAGCCAAATTGATTACCAAGAAAAGCTGACCACGTTACCCCTTTGTTAAAAGAACTGCACTGGCTTCCTATAACAGAAAGAAGTACATACAAAATTGCTGTTTTTTGCTACAAATGCCTAAATAACACCGCACCCAGCTATCTCAAAAACTCTTTACAAGTCTACGCACCATCTCGTTTACTAAGATCATCAAGTGACAAAACAATCTTAAGAATCCCATCTAAAAACTATAAAAGTATAGGCCATAGATCCTTCAATTATTTTGGACCTTTTGTCTGGAACCAGATACCCTTGAACATTCGTGAATCACCGAATCTTGAAAGCTGTAAGAAAAGCGTAAAACATCACCTTTTCCTCCGAAACTTTTAAATCTTCGAAATTCTATTCTGTACTTTGATGTTATGATTGATTATAAGCTAGTGCTATGTGACTAAGAGCGTCTATGTGTGTGAAACTGAGACTGTGTATGGATGAGAGTGAGTGTTTTAGTATGAGATTTGGAAAGTGTATGCATGAATCATTGATGCATTGTACAGCGCATTGAGTAAGAATTTTATTAGAAATGCGCTATAGAAATTCTATTTATTATTATTATTATTATTATCTGGCGTATGACCACCAGGGCTCGAGGTCAATTATGGTAATTCAGTTTTTACAATATTTTTCATGAAAAGAAAAAGCAACTAATGCGACTTTCTTCATCAGATAATTATTAGAATTTCTAAGGAAAAGTGATATTTAACCCTCAGTTTTCAGAATTTAGTACCCCCAATTCACTATAATAAAATGTCATGTGGGCTGTCTGTGGCTACAAGGATGCCAAATATTTGTTTTTGAAGGGTAAAGTTACGACAATTTACCATATTGGCCCTTATCCTATAGTTTTTTATACAACTGTTGGGAGTTTTGACCTACAGCATTTAGTTGTCATGGATTCATTATTTCAGTCACGTTTAATGTAGACGCACGTGAAGCTTTAGACTGTCTTCTTTATGTAAACTGGTTTTTGCTTTTATGATGCACCATACCATATGACAATAAATGTATACATTTTTTTGTTAATTTAATCAAAATGCGTGTTACGATCTTTTACTTTAAGATTACCTTGGGATAGGGGAAATAACCATTGATATTACAAATATCGGAGGGGGGAAGGGGAGTAACCTGATATACTCGATGAAGTGTTTTCATTGGGATTCCTGCAGTTATGTAACTTGTGTCACAAAGCTACAGTTCCCCCCAGTCCCAATCTCTCAGGTCCACACGGGCAATACCGTAGAACCCCCACCATTTATTTCTCCACACACACAGCGCAGTTGTAACCAGCAGAATTTCTGAAATATTGGAACATCCTAATTGTTCTGGGACATCTGGCTGGCCGGACTTAGTGCATGGTTTTCTTCTGCAATGTTGCCTGCGTGTGTGTGTGTGTGTCGGGGTGTATGTGTAAAAATAAGTCTGTCTGTGTGTGTAAGTGTGTGCATGAGTCGGTGTGTGTGTGTCTGTGTGTGTTAGTGTATAAAGTGTGTGTGTGTGTGAATTTGTATGTGTATGAATGATTCGGTGTGAGTGTATGCGTGTTTTGTACGTTTGTTTATGTATTTGGGTAAGTGTGTGCGAATGTGTATGTCTGTGTAGGTTTAAGTAAGCGTGTGTCCGTCTGTGTGAAACTGTGCATGTGTGTGTGTGTGTGTGAGTGTGTGTGTGTGTGTGTGTGTGTGTGTGTGCGCGCTTTCGATTGGTTTTAATTTTTTTGTACAACATCCCTGTCCAAAGGAAAGAGGCGGGGGGAGGGAGGAGGGGGGAAGATCGATAATCGATACCTGGCTTCTACACCGACTGGCTTCTACACCGACTGGCTTCTACACCGACTGGCTTCTACACCGACTGGCTTCTACACCGACTGGCTTCTACACCGACTGGCTTCTACACCGACTGGCTTCTACACCGACGCACATCCATACTGTGTAAACATACAGTGTCAAAAATAGTCATGCACAACAATGCGGGCAATCATTCACTCTGTCACTCTAATTGTCTTAAGTGCTAATTTTGTCGGTAATGAGTAAATTATACAATTAATGGCAATAAGCATAAGTCTGATTTTCAGGCAACATGATCAGTTGTGCCTTATGTCAATAGGCTCATTGCGCATATCGGCCATCTATGTTGTAAGGACCGACGCATAACCATGGTGATCGGCGGCGACCTAAAACTATTTCACTACAGTAAACAATGACACGTGTGTTTACGCACATGGGAGACGTTCGGTCAATTCTTTCACTTCCTTTCCCTTGTTTACACGGATGGTAGGGAATCTTACCAGCTTGGATCCATCCTTTCCACCCCTGACATAACAGTCAACTGCAGTGCAACCAGCAGGCATTTTAACCGCTTAGACATATCTTGAATTTACACTCGTCAGCTGATCCACCCGCCATTTTGGGTGTCGGAAGAACAAAACAAAAACACTCTGTGACATCATTCGCAATGGGCCTATACCAAGGAAACCAGCCGGGTTTTCCACCAGTAACATGATCTGTTGTGCCAGACAAAACCCCGCACACAAAGTTATACAATTTCTGTTGCACACAGTTTAGACTTTTACACATGCACTCTTTTCTTGTCAGTGGCTTGAGAAGGGGATGCAAAAGTGAATGCTTGACTTGAAAACTGGAACTCCCATCAAGTTCACAAAACTAATTCTCCACCAGGAAGCCATGGAATATTCCAGTTCAAAAGGCGCTACTTGAGGAGGAAAGCAACTTGCTGTCCTGTCATTCTCCTACATTCTGTCCATCAATTCGCTTCTTCCTAGCACAATGTGACCGTTCTGGTGTCCACACGCTTTCTCCACACTCACACCCAAATAAAGGCACGAAAGACTTTGACTACAATCCCCCCGGAAGTAAATGAAGTATATGTGAGTGTGCATGAGAAAACCCGGCATAAGTCGGCAACATGACATTTTGAGTTCTGTATAAATAATAAAAGACAAGACATTTCTGATAAATTGAAGACAATGACCCCCCTAAAACAAGATTTTGAGAAAATGGCATTTAATCCTATAAGTGGCAATAGCTAATTGACCAAGTAATATTGGAGTGATTGCTGTTAGGAGACCGTAGTCTAATAACTAAGCAGTTATATAGATCATAGTGAGTAGTGTTCACTGCTCATCTACAGTTTACCCCGTAACATGCCACGGTCCCCTAGCAACAGCCAAGTCGGAAGTTTTTGGATCTTGTTAGGAGACCGTAGTCTAATTACAAAGCCGTTCTAGAGATCATAGTGAGTAGTGTTCACTGCTCGTCTACAGTTTTACCCTGTAACATGCCACGGTCCCCTAAACAACAGCCAAGATATTTTCACTTCAAAGCCGTTTTTCTCAAAATCAGCTCTGCCGACTTATACCGGGTTTTCTCATGCACACTCACATATTTCCTTCAAGATAACTCCATCCCCTTGGTAAATCTGTGCATCCAAATTTGGCACGACTTCCAAAACCATTTTTGTCTTAACGCAACAGTAATTTCTCATTTAAATTGCAAGAATCAACAAGGAGATTACGTCATAACTTTAGAGTGAAGGTGGTAACAGGGGAGTTACGTCCCGCTTCTCAACCAATCCTCCCCCCTCCCCCTCCCCACCTCAAAAATAAGTTCCTCCTCCCCCACCCTCCCCGTTCCCAGTACTCACCACTATGTATTCCGATCCTGATCCTAAAGCCCTCCTCTACCATTGGTGCCCTGATCTGTTTGATGGCAGTCAACAGGTCAATAGACATGGTCGCGATTTCCTCAGCATGCTGAAACAGAAACAAGCAAACGTCAACACGTGAAGAGAAGACTTCGGTACTCGAGACAGGCACCAGATAAGTTAGAGATTTGCCAGAATATTCCAAGGATCCCATGAGAGTCAAATCTCATCATTAAGTTTACCCTCTGCATAGCTCAGTTAGAGGTAAGGAAGGCACAGAACACAAGAAAGGTATATCTATCCTGAGACAGCAAGTTCACTCAATGGCCGGGGGGAGGGGGGGGGGGTTCTTTTATTCAAGGGTACAGTTATGGCATAGGGATTGGGGAGGGCAGAGGTGTCGGTGCAGAAAGATGAAAACACTCAATACACACCGTAGACATTGCCCTTTGGCAATCATAGAAAATTCAGGGTTAGATCCCTGACTGGGATGTCATCCATTCTATAGGAATCTCTACATTTACTTCCCGTCAATGGTCTGCGGGTGTCCAGGCCTGAGGTTAGGCGGGCGCAGCAGACTTTGATCAGATAACTAGTTGGACAGTGACATCATTACATTGAGTTCCAATGACAGCTATCAACTACGTAGACAGTGACATCAATACATTGAGTTCCAATGACAGCTGTCAACTACATGGACAATGTCGTCATTACATTGAGAACGGTCAACCACTTAGAGCTGACTAGAACACAATTATTTGGTAACGTCACTGCCCAATTAGTCGACCAGTCACAATTGGATAGTTCACCCCCCCCCCCCGCCCGCCCCTAGGCTTACTGTCTATCTGACTACTCAGGTAGAGACGTTCTGGGATGGCTGAAAGTGGGATTTGTAACAGAAATGGGGTGGGGTGGGGGGGGGGGGGGGGGGGTCCAACATGAGAAATGGAGAAAACGGAAATAAGAGGGAAGGAGTGAATAAACATAACTGAAATGATGAGGCGATGAGATAACAGAAGTTGTTGGAAAGAAAGAAAGAAAGAAAGAAAGAAAGAAAGAAAGAAAAAAAGGAAGAAAGAAAAAAAGAAAAGGAGAAAGAAAGGAAGAAAGAACGAACGAAAGGATGAACGGATGAAAGAAAGAAAGAACGAAAGAAAGAAAGGAAGAAGAAAGAAAGAAAGAAAGAAAAGAGGAAAGAAAGAAAGAAGGGAAGAAAAAAAGAAAGAAAGAAGGAAGGAATGAAAGAAAAGAAGAAAGAAAAAAAGAAGGAAAGAAAGAAAGAAAGAAAGAACGAAAGAAAAGAGGAAAGAAAGAAAGAAGGGAAGAAAGAAAGAAAGAAATAAAGAAAGGAAGAAGGAAGGAATGAAAGAAAGAAAGGAAGAAAGAAAGAACAAAAGAAAAGAAGAAAGAAAGAAAGAACGAAAGAAAGAAAGAAAGAAAGAACGAAAGAAAAGAGGAAAGAAAGAAAGAAGGGAAGAAAGAAAGAAGGAAGGAATGAAAGAAAAGAAGAAAGAAGGGAAAAAAGAAAGAAAGAAAGGAAGAAGGAAGGAATGAAAGAAAGAAAGGAAGAAAGAAAGAACGAAAGAAAAGTAGAAAGAAAGAAAGAAAGAAAGAAAAAAAGAAAGAAGGGAAGAAAAAACTAAGGAAAAATAGAAAGAAAAAAAGAAAAAAAGAAAGAAAGGAAGAAAGGAAGAAAGGAAGGAAGGAAGGAAGGACGGAAAGAAGAAAAAAAAAGAAAGGAAGGAAGAAAAATGAAGAACGAAAGAAAAGAAGGAAGGAAGGAAGGAAGAAAGAAATGAAGAACGAAAGAAAATCGGAAACAATTAACAGAGACAAAGACAACACGTAAAGAAAAATTGAATGAATGGACGTACAAGAGCGAGCGAATTGAGGAAATCACCAGCGGACAAACAAACAGCCGATGTAAATGTTGAAACGGACCGGATCATACATGAGAGATGTTGAAACTTTAGTACAGGTCATGTATCAAGTCAGAAAATGTTCATACTTCGTCTAATAGTTTTTCCGTTAAATATTTGATACAGGGGAGTCCGTTGCCATGGTGACGATAGTCAACTGAGAACATCTAATTGGGTTTTCATAGGATGGGCTCGGACTACTTACGGCATTCCCCATCTTGACTTTCTTACGGTCCGTTTAAACTGCCACCTGAGTTTTCTGTAGGTCCCTACAGAAATCGTGCGCAATCGAAAATCTTTGTTTTGTTTCAACCTGCGACGCTCTGGGTGTTTATACTGCCACTGACACCTACGACTGTCGTATGCGCAGATGAAAGAAATACGTGCTTGTCACACTTCAGTTGCGCGTAGGTGCCAACAAAAAGAAATGTGTCCAAAGGCTATTCCTTTTTCTTTATATCATTTGGTGTGCTCACGTCCCTGTTCATACTGGCACACGTTTTTATGTGTGTAGATCAAGCGACAGTACTTTTCTGATCTTGTTTATCAGACAGCAGCTGGGGCATTCAATGATGAAAATTTCTATGGCAGTTTCGTGATTTGATGATTGGGTGTACAGAAAATCGGCGATATCGAACTTTTTTCATGCCTCTTTTCTTCCACCATCACCACAAAACCAGTTTCTGTCGCCTCGTAAGCGCCATTTTTACAGAAAACTAGTAGCCATGCACTTCAATTTAGGTATCTACAAAAATCATAGGTGGCGATATAAACACTGTTTTTCCACGCGCGCCGTTCCATTTAGGTACCTACAGAAAACGTAGATGACAGTGTAAACGGACCCTTAGCCCCCCCCCCACCATACACACAAACACGCACACACACACACACACACACACACAATCAACATATCACAGCTCCCCCTCCCCTCACCCCTTCTCTTTCCTGCCACTCGAACTCGCCCTCGCCGACTGCCTCATGACTGGTGGGGTGAAAAGGTCACAAAAGATCCCGTGAGGTCACAGACTAATAAAATACCCAGACTAGATGATCCCATTGTGTAACGTCACAAAACAGCGAAAGGTCCGCCATTTTAGGTTTACGGTTGCGACCGACGCTTCAGCATAGTCACAATGCAGCGGTCGCTAAAAGTCCATACCGTCATCATTTATAACAATAAAAAAAAAAGGCATATGTAGACAATAAAATGAAAGGATAGGGAAGTTAATGCATTATTAATACATGTACAACCAATATGACAAATAAAAATAAATTTCTACTGCAGATAGAACTAGAATCGGAATTTCCCGAGCTACGGATAATATGGCGGTTATACGGTCGCCGCTCGGGAAATTCCGCAAAAAACGACACAGCCCGAAGCTCGTGTTTCCAGTCTGGTTAATTTATTAGTCTGTGTGTGAGGTCCAGTTGGCTAGTGTGCGGAAACTTACTGTGACGTCACTATCTAACTAGAAGGTCCAGCCAAATCGTTGGGTGCAAATCTAGGCTAACTAAATGTACAAACTGCTGCAAGACCCGGGGGACATTATCAAGAGCCAACAGGGTGTCAAGCCGTGCCTGGGTATACAACTCCAGCGGGACGCAAGCAGGGGCGTAGACACCCGTCTTACAGGTCAGACTCCCCTAGTGACAGATGACACGCCACGTCACCGCTCATGTCCAGTAATATGGCTACAACGCTTACATGTCTTGCAACACACGGGAATAGGGGAAACTTTTACAACAATGTCCTAAATGCCAGGCTTTGATAGCCAGCACTTGGGAAATTCTATCCGTTAGATGTCAGTGGTGATACAAATGTCAAGCGGATGACGTCAGTGGTTACTGGCCTTGTTTCAATACAGATTTCAGTTTCCTAATGTCTTCGTGACCTTGATTCTTGTTGCAACTGGACATGACGTAGATGTTGTATAGCACTTCGCACACGTAAATCCGATGCTGTTCTGTGTTGAGAGGGAGGTCAAATGAAAGAGGAAGGGGGACAGTTGGAGGCCACAGGGAGCAAACTCTAGAGGAGAAGAGTTATTGGAGGGAGGCGAGCGTGGAGAAATAGTGGATGGGATTTCAACTCTGTGAGTAAATAAAAAATTCTCAAGAGGAAAACCACCATGTAGCTGGGTGGGGCAGGTGGTAGGGACTGTGAGGCCTGGAAGAAAACGCTGGATGGGCCTGGATTCCGTCTTTCAGTGTTGAGCGTAATCAGTTTATTATATGGTGTACTCTGGTAAAGATGGGGCATGTCCATGTCCCTGTGCAGAACCGGTGGTAAGTGAAAATAGTCTGCACTGAATAACATCGGATATCAGAACGCGACTTTCTTGTTCTACAAATTGCCCAAGCTTTCAGTAGTCGAGTTCATGTTCACATTCTAATTGATGACATTTGGCTGCATATCAAAGTATTTACTACTGAATCCTATCCCTTCATAACGACTGTCACAAATCCCAGACTGGGAGATGTAATAGTTTATGACAGGACAACAATCACGAACAAACAAGTTTAACACTTAACAGAACAATCCATCAGACTCACACATTTATTAACCATAATTATACAGATAATAGCGCAATTACATACATTATATTATTGAAATTAACTGCCGTACAACGGCCTTATTCTCACATGCACTCTTCCTCGGATCCACAACCCGGTAGTTACTTCCTCAAGGCACTTCGGCCTCAGCCTCTCCCCTCAGGGTCTTAATAGCACATTAATAATTCACTGGCACCGCAGTCTTTCAATATCTCCTTCCTATTGTCATACACCTTAGCATTCCACTAGCACCTCAGCAGGGCAATAGCACATTATCATTTCCATAGCCCATCAACATGGCAATAGCACATTATCATTTCAATAGCCCATCAACATGGCAATAACACATTATCATTTCAATAGCCCATCAACATGGCAATAGTACATTATCACATTCACGCTCATATCTACGTCCCTGTCCGTGGCCTGACTGCCACGACTTTATGTGCCTCTACTGTCCTGCACCGACAGCCTCACTCTTGGCCTATGGGTGGCCTCCGGCCCTATGCTGGCCTATCACCGTAGGCGGCGCTCTTTGGCCCGACCTCGGCACCTACAAGAATAACATTACATTGGTATAATGCCATACCATTTCTATTCACTCCACCTCTCCTTACAACCCATGAAGCGTACACACAATAGTTCACATTTCACTCACCAAACATCTTACGGTAACACACCTCCATCGTAGTACACAATACTCACTCGTGCTACAAATCCATGAACTCAACTTTCATCTATCGCTCATGGCGCACATTGCTATATCCAATATCAAGGACTTCCACATTCCTCACATATACTTATTTACATCATGGTAATAGACGAATATAATATAATACATCAATCATAATTATCAATCAACGTTCTACCTACCAGTCATCACTGGAAAAAACTCTCTCACTAGTCTCCCGACTGCTCCCCTTATGTTCGCCCGCTGGGCTCTTACTAGCGTCCGTTCAGTAGGACCTTCTAACTTGCAGTGATAGTAATACAGCGCTTTCGCCTCATTCAGACCCCCCACCACTCACAACATGCACGCTTAACTTACTTGTCTACGTGCGTTAATTTTACTCTCCTCCTTTCCCGTCTTTCCCTACTTGTCTGCCGTGAGCCCTTCTTACTCTACACCCGCTCTGTAGCAATCCCCTTAATTGCACTCACTCCACTCGTGACAACGACAAAAGAAGAAAGTGTAAAAATGATCAAATGGATGAACATGAAACAAGAAAGAAAGATAAAAGAAATAGCATAGAAAACATCTCGCCCGCCTTGCCACAACTGTTTTGATTTAATTGCAATGTGATGATTGCGTGGGTTACATAGCTTGGCACTGTTTTAAACAGTAGAACGTTTACTGTAATTCATTGTTTTCTTTTATTTCTAAAAGAGCATTGATTATTCTGACTTTCAAAGAATCCCCGGTTACATCGGAACAGTAAACAATTCTGGCCACGCAAAGTTCTATGGCGTTTCGCTTTTGGCCCAGGCATTGTGACGTAGTCGGTGTCGCCTATAGGAATCATTTCGTCCATGGCTGCACGCATTGTCTCTGTATGTGCAGCACTGGGGCGATTCCGATTCTTCTTTTCTTTTTTTTCTGAACGGTTCGCTCGGAAACAAAACGTTTACATAGATACGGAATTGGCGGGGATGAGATGATGAAGTTACTCCCAAATGTCACAGAGGTAAAATCATGAACCATTACAGGTGCAGTGAAACAACAGAACCAGGGAGAGAAGGAGGGGGTGGGGATGGGGCAGTCAGGGAAATTTGGTAAACTCGCCAAACGCTGGAAATGTAATGTCGCTTTTTGGTTTGGGTTAACTTTGACCCTGCATAAACAATGATGATAAAGGTCTAAAGACTGACCTACCTTGTTGCCGTTTTTGACGGGGACGCCACTGGCTACCATGTAAGCATCGCCTATGGTTTCCACTTTGTACACGTCATACACGTCAATACGGAAGTCAAAGGTGGAATACAGAGAGTTCAAAAGGTCAACCACCTGCAAAGCAAATGGATGATGGTTGTGGACAAAATTTCAACATAAAAATTTTGAGATGGAAATAGAAAACGGTCCGGATATGATAATTATACTACACCGGAACTGGAGGTTGTACACGTACACACCTGGAGGTTGTACACGTACACACCTGGAGGTTGTACACGTGCACACCTGGAGGTTGTACACGTACACACCTGGAGGTTGTACACGTCACGGCTGTTTTTTGCCTATGAAAATGTGGCCAAAAAGTCTGAACTGAGGGCAAGGAGCCACCGTGAGATTTATTGCCCTTTTATTGTCCTCTGCACAATAGCTACCTGGGCGCTGGCAAGATCCTGTCATTTGACACCCTAAGCGGGCTTGATCCGGCCAGTGTTTTTGATTAAAATAAAATCTCACTAAGTTTTTTGTTCACATCACTATTGATTTGTTTGTGTTAGCAGCTTATCATCAAAACTCCTACTACAAGAAAGTGCATTTTTTTCTGCAACTGTGGATGTTTGTTTCAAGCTAAAGATCAATCGGTAAGTATTTCAAATTCCTTGTAGAAGGTCATGATATATTGTCAACTGGCATAAATTTTATGATCGAAATTTTCACGAAAACGTCTGTAACAAGAGTAAACGCCTTTGCCTGTTGAAATGATAACATCAATTTGTTGGGCAAGAAATTCTCTACAACAGGGTGCAAAAATAGTTGACGGATATAGCTTTTGTGATGTCATATGAATTTTTATAAAATTCCAGTTCACAAACTCTTAATGCATCCATACTGTTAAATAGCCATGAAATACTACTCTTCCATGATTTTCTTCTATACGTAGTTGAAAATATTCAGTGTTGCAGAACGCCACTTTCCCTCTCTTTATTACGGTTTTGCATGTTAATCGAGTATATAAATCTTGAAGGTCTTTTTTATCACTGCACAATGCAGATGAGTTAAATGTTTTGAAAATGTTTTAACAAACAAATGCAATGATACAAAGTTGGAACTTATGGTTTTCTCTTCAGTTTCAGATAAACAAAGGATTTACACAATGAGGAAGCTTTGCTGCTACCCACAACAGAGAGAGAGAGAGAGAGAGAGAGAGAGAGAGAGAGAGAGAGAACACAGAGAGAGAAGAGAGAGAGAGGGAACACAGAGAGAGAGAGAGAGAGAAGAGAAGGAGAGAGAACACAAGAACAGAGAGAGAAAACACACAGAGAGAGAGAGAGAGAGAGAGAGAGAGAGAACACAGAGAGAGAGAGAGAACACAGGGGGAGAGAGAGAAAACACAGAGAGAGAGAGAGAACACAGGGGGAGAGAGAGAACACAGGGGGAGAGAGAGAACACAGGGGGAGAGACAGTAAACACAAAGAGAGAGAGAGAACACAGGGGGAGAGAGAGAACACAGAGAGAGAGAGAGAACACAGGGGGAGAGAGAGAACACAGGGGGAGAGAGAAAACACAGGGGGAGAGAGAGAACACAGGGGGTGAGAGAGAACACAGGGGGAGAGAGAGAACACAGAGAGAGAGAGAGAACACAGGGGGAGAGAGAGAAAACACAGAGAGAGAGAGAGAACACAGGGGGAGAGAGAGAACACAGGGGGAGAGAGAGAACACAGGGGGAGAGAGAGAAAACACAGAGAGAGAGAGAGAGAACACAGGGGGAGAGAGAGAACACAGAGAGAGCGAGAGAACACAGGGGGAGAGAGAGAACACAGGGGGAGAGAGAAAACACACAGAGAGAGAGAGAGAACACAGGGGGAGAGAGATAACACAGGGGGAGAGAGAGAACACAGAGAGAGAGAGAGAGAACACAGAGAGCGAGAGAGAACACAGGGGGAGAGAGAAAACACAGAGAGAGAGAGAGAACACAGGGGGAGAGAGAAAACACAGAGAGAGAGAGAGAGAGAACACAGGGGGAGAGAGAAAACATAGAGAGAGAGAGAGAGAACACAGGGGGAGAGAGAGAACACAGAGAGAGAGAGAGAACACAGGGGGAGAGAGAGAACACAGGGGGAGAGAGAGAACACAGGGGGAGAGAGAGGACACAGGGGGAGAGAGAAAACACAGGGGAAGAGAGAGAACACAGGGGGAGAGAGAGAACACAGGGGGAGAGAGAGAACACAGGGACAGAGAGAGAAAACACAGAGAGAGAGAGAGAGAGAGAGAAAACAGAGAGAGAGAGAGAGAACACATGGGGAGAGAGAAAACACAGAGAGAGAGAGAGAGAGAGAGAGAGAGAAAGCAGAGAGAGAGAGAGAACACAGGGGGAGAGAGAGAACACAGGGGGGGAGAGAGAACACAGGAACAGAGAGAGAAAACAGAGAGAGAGAGAGAGAGAGAGAACACAGGGGGAGAGAGAGAACACAGGAACAGAGAGAGAAAACACAGAGAGAGAGAGAGAGAAAACAGAGAAAGAGAGAGAACACAGGGGGAGAGAGAAAACACACAGAGAGAGAGAGAGAGAGAAAACAGAGAGAGAGAGAGAACACAGGGGGAGAGAGAGAACACAGAGAGAGAGAGAGAGAGAGAGAGAGAGAGAGAGAAAACAGAGAGAGAGAGAGAAAACACAGGGGAAGAGAGAGAACACAGGAACAGGGAGAGAAAACACAGAGAGAGAGAGAGAGAGAGAGAGAAAACAGAGAGAGAGAGAGAACACAGGGGGAGAGAGAGAACACAGGGGGAGAGAGAGAGAACAGGAACAGAGAGAGAAAACACAGAGAGAGAGAGAGAACAGAGAGAGAGAAGAAAGAACAGAGAGAGAAAGAAGAGAGAGAGAGAGAACACAGAGAAAGGAAGAAGAGAGAGAGAACTCACAGAGAGAGAAAGAGAGAGAGAGAGAGAGATAGAGGAAAGAGAGAGAAGACAGAGAGAGAGAGAAAATATAACATCCCAGGAAAATAAAATGTGCAAACAAGATTACTTCATTGTCTGTTCTTAGAAACAGCCGTGACGTATACACCTGGAGGTTGTACACGTATACACCTGGAGGTTGTACACGTACACACCTGGAGGTTGTACACGTACACACCTGGAGGTTGTACACGTACACACCTGGAGGTTGTACACGTATACACCTGGAGGTTGAACACGGACACACCGGGAGGTTGAACACGTACACACGTACACACGTACACGTGACCTATATGTTCATGAGTACCTGACCAAAACATAGTGAGATTCTGTGTACTGCCCCAATTCTTGAAGTTCATATCCA
The DNA here is from genome assembly GCA_963931925.1 of Onchidella celtica. Lineage (NCBI taxonomy): Eukaryota > Metazoa > Mollusca > Gastropoda > Systellommatophora > Onchidiidae > Onchidella > Onchidella celtica. The sequence continues at coordinate 11,603,428 of OZ007578.1, read as the reverse complement.
GTTTGGACAGAACCCACATTTATTTACGATTTCATTAGCCACAAAAAAACGCGACGCCATTTTCCTCGAGTAAAATAAAAAACTATGATCGGAAATGTCATTGTCCGCCTCTCTTCCCCCCCACACTGCCAGTCATACTGAACAAAGTTAGACGAGAAGGTAACTTGAGTGTTTCCATTCCTGAAGCAAATCAGTAACGGACAGGCAGACAGACAGGCAAATTGGCAATAACCGGGAGGGCATTGCATGAGAAGACTCAAACGGTCAACCGAAAGAATTGCGTAATTCTTATTTCCCTCATTTTTGTTTACTTTTTGGTTTTGACACTTCTCTTTCACTACATTTGAGGGGTGGGGGGGGGGGGAGGGGAGTTGTGTCTACCCCCTCAGTGAGTGAGTTCAACTTTTGTTCAACGTGATTATGTTTCCCTAAACCATCAATATTGTGTTATCCTGTCAGCTGCCTTTTCCTTCCTTTCTTTCTCCTCTTTCTTTTAGAGTTTTTGCCCGTTTGAAAAACAGAGAAGAACTCAAATTTGTTACATTTCTACTTGTCCCTGGCCTGTTCAGAACCTGGAGGTGAGCTCTTCCCACTTCCCCGCTGCATCAAAAACAGCGTCCATTGTTAGACCAGATGTTACAACAATCATACAGATTTCTAAACTGCAGAGGTCACAGCTTTAAGGTGTCTGGTGAGGATAGTTCCGTTCCTGTCCCAATCAAAAACTGTCAGACTGAGAGGAAGTGCAAATTGTAGCACGGAGAAGAGAGAGAGAGAGAGAGAGCGAGAGAGAGAGAGAGAGAGAGAGAGAGAGAGAGAGAGAGAGAGAGAGAGAGAGAGAGAGAGAGAGAGAGAGAGAGAGAGAGAGAGAGAGAGAGAGAGAGAGAGAGGAGAGAGAGAGAGAGAGAGAGAGAGAGAGAGAGGAGGGTTGGACGACAAGATGATCCAAAAGAGATCAAAATGTTCCTAATGAATTTGGTAGGTTGGGGGGGGGGGGGGGTGTAAATTTGATCATGGCAGTCTTTTTCTTTATTTGCACACGTCCTTCTGCATTTTTCTCTCCTTCCTTTCTGATTTATCTTATCTGTGCTTTACTGTCTTCATTTCTTTCACCTCTTTGTCTGTCTCCTCTCTTACGTTCTTTTTTACCTCCTCGTCTACTGTCACTCCGCCCTCTTTTTCCTAGCCAGCATGTCTTCCATTCCTTTCATTTTATATCTCCCTCTCATACCCAAATATAACAATGGGTAATGTCCAAAAGTTCTATCACAGGTAAAACTACATGCTGTATTCCACACTAGTAAATTAATTTTTATTAAGTACAAAAGTATAAGCAGTTGTCATGAAAAATTAAGTGTATTTGTTGATAAGTAAAGAAATAGAAGACAAATAAATAACTTAAGTAGAAATTGTTCTGTGTACAGAGCACTGGGCAACAAGTGGCAGGTAACAATAGGGGAAGGATGGATCCAAGCTGGTCAGATTCCCTACCATCCGTGTAAACAAGGGAAGGGAAGTGAAAGAATTGACCGAACGTCTCCCATGTGCGTGAACACACGTGTCATTGTTTACTGTAGTGAACTTCTTTTTTTTTTAGCTCGCTGCCGAGTTTCTTTCGCGACGCCTGAAGTTCTCACAGTGCAAATCAGCTAACGAATCAAAGTCAGTGCTACCATCGCCATGGTTAAGCGTCGGTCTTGACAGCTAAAATGGCCGATATCCGCAATGAGCTTATAGTGCTGGTCCTACCTGCATGGGCGTGCACTTAGAGCTGATGGTGGTAAAACCCACAATGTCTGAGAAGTAGATGCTGACCGACTCAAAGGTTTCTGCAGGTACACTCTGTCCACTCCTAAGTCTGTCGGCGACCACTGGAGGAAGCATTTGGTGCAACAAATTCACTGTCAACTGAAACATAACGATTGAGAATACTAAGATGTGAATTTCTTAAATAGGTATTCACTGAAAAGCTATGAGGAAAAGTACGCGACAAGTGCACGACAAATGCACGACAAGTACAAGACAAGCACACGACAAGTGCAGCCTCCGGAAAGAAGGGTTTCCTCACTAACATTCCTAAAGATTTAGAAAATCCGGAGAGCTACTAAGAGTTTCCGATTTCTATCACAGCAAGATTCTCCTCACAGAGAAGTATTGTGATCAGATTGGCGAACACTGGGGAGTAATAAATCATTTTAAAATCACATTAAATGGACTCCCATTTTTACGTCGATGTACTTTGCAATTTGATTCTTCAATATTCTCATTTCACGATCTATTGGAGAAAAAATCCTAAAACTTTGTTGTCTGTTGAACAGTAGCCTTCGCAAAGTTGTATTTTGTAAAGATCCCATCCGTAGCAAATAAAGAGGGAACTGTACACTAGACTCGAATTGTAGTATGTTGCCAGCCATTCAGGAGATGCCCTGACCAACTGTACAAATGACAAACCGAAAGTGATTAGGAGAGCAGGGTCAAAATAAGACATAACATTGATAAGAAGCTAAATTTCTGTGACCTCACACGACATAAACAAACCATTAGAAAGTACTCACAAACAACCAATGCTGATAATTCAGGTCTCGCAAATTTTTTCATAAAAATGTGTTTTAATTGTGTAAGAAATTTTTTATTCATTTGCACAACGAAAAAGACAAACTGGTTGCAAAATTGAAATTAATACGAACTATAGAATTAAAATTCTTTGGAAACGAAACATGGGAGCGCTGCACAAAAGATGCATAAAGCAATAATTGCAAGTAATAAACAATATGCAATTTTACTAATCAGAACTTGTTAGTTTGTCCATGAGTGGTCGTGGTAGCTGCTTGTCTTTGCTTCAAAACTGCTCTCGAAGATAATGCCCTGCATGGGATCAATAAACTCACACAGCACTGGGTGAGCTGAATCAAATAATATAATGCTTAGCTGTTTATGAAAATATTCACAACCGTTTGTTGTTCTTTTCGCATCTATATTATTGTTGCTGACCCAGATAGTGGGAGGGGGGGGGTGGGGGGGGGGGGGGAGGTCGTGGAAATTTCAAATTCAATGTAAGCGTCTCAAAAAATTGTATCGATACAGAGAATCGATAACGAGTTCAGCAAAACGCCAAGTCCCGCAAATTTTATTTTCTCTTAATTTGATTCCGCAAAAGGAATACACCCATTCGGCTTCCGCTCTATTTCCATACCATTTCCACTCCACTTTTTGAAGAGTAGAATGCCAACCTTCTGCCAATGTCTGTCCTTCCCGGTCCATTCCCGTTTCTACCCAACACAATAACTATGGGAACCGTCAGATTTATATTGTTTTGGTAGACAGAAAGACACGGTTACAGAAGACAAAGTTATTGGGTCCACAGTACATTTCAGAGAAGGCCAGTATTTGGTGAATGTCACGAGCGAGTGAGCGAGGATCAGTAGTTACGAGAAGAAGGTTAGAATAAAGTTAACCCACGGCCACGGGGTAAGGGAAAGCGTGCATGTTGTGAGTGGGGGGGGGGGGGGTCTGAATGAGGCGAGAGCGCTGTATTACTATCACTGCACACTAAGCCTACATATCCTTATGCGCGACGCGACATTCAGTCGCTCGCGATCGTCGCTCGAGACCAGCAGCGCGAAGTGTATCCTTATGCGCTAAGATTCGCTAACGAAAATCCGGGGTCAAGCGATGTCGCTCGATCGCTCGAGTCAAAAGTGTCTCCTTATGCGCGAGCGACGTCTCGTCGCGTGTCAAGTCGCCATGTTTGACTTTTTCCTTTGCGAGGATAGACCCAAGACCCACTACGTCAGGACGGTGCAATGAGCACTTCCGTCCGCCGAATCAGGAGTTTCTAAAAATAGTTCGGCGCGCACAATCATAAACACAGGCATGCTGTCATTACATGCGATTCGTCGTTCGTGTTGATCTTGGAGAAAATCCTGCACCTTATTTGTAATTACTGCTGATATAGACAATTATCAATCAAGACATTTGACACTAGTGGCTGTAAAAGAATACGATGGTAGCACAGGTGAAGGCTGGCAAGACCTAGCACAACCTTGATAGAGACTGTATATTTTTTTCTGAAGCTGTTTTTCCAAACAGACATTGCAAATGCTAAAGTCAAGACAACATACGCCACCACTTTCAAAGCAAGTTAAAACATCTACCTCGCACACTCAAGCACAAGTATTCCAAATACAACTGTTGCACGCCGGATGATGTTGTTAATTTGTTCCTGACAATTCGGCTGCATCACCGGTTCAGCCTAGGAAATATACATCAAAACAGAAAATTTCAGGATAGAAACTTGGAAAACTGAAGAAACTGCAACATAAGTAACACTTTCTTCTTCTTCTTTCGTTCACCAAATCTAAATCTGCAGATTTGTTCTTTTAAGAAAATCTATGGCTTTCTGCAGTTGTGGCAGAGCACCATAGAGTTTGACATTCAGGTCGCTGGGTTTGGGCCAATATGTTTCCCGTAGTGCTAAGAGGAGTATGCAGTTCTGCAATACAATGCTCTGTGTTTTGAGGAGACTGGCTGCACTCACATTTTTATGGCAGATGTTACTATTTCAAACTTTGTGGACATATAGTGGTGGAGCCTATTGTGGCCAGTTCTTAGTCTGAACAATATCACTTGATCCTCTCTGTTCAGGAGATGATATTTATCCTGTTGGTTTATTTTGCTGCCGTCTGTTGTTTTTGATGAGGTTTTTCTTGTTATATTAGTTTAAGAGGCACTGTGGCTGCTCCAAGCCAGAACCCCCCTTGGCCAGTTGGTCTGCATTCTCAATGCCTGGCACTCTACAATGTGATGGTACACAATGTGATGGTATCCACTGTATGACTATCCTGTTTCGATTTCCAAGGTGCGCAAAACATTTCTTCAGTAACACTTTCAAATTTCATTATCATCAGAATATTACGGATGGAATTTGGTGAGTTCTTGTTGTTTTTTTAATCGCCTATCTGGTCACTTTTCCGACTTCATTACCCTTTTTCGGCTATCCTGGTTATCTCTACATTTTTCCGTAAAATTATAAGACGTAAATTTCTGGTCTGATGTATGTGAGAACTTCATTCGAAGTTTGCATTTTATACCCATTTATTTGTTTTAGTCATTGAAATAATCGCACATCTGGTCTCTTTTCCTACTTCATTACTCTTGTTCGGCTACCTTGGTTATCCCTATACAAATTCATAAGATTAGAAGATGTACAGTTCCCCTATGGTCTTGTGTATGTAAGAACTTCATTCAAAGTTTGCAGTTTATACTCATTTATTTGCTTTAATCATTGAATCAATTATTTGAATAGATTATCTATGGTACCGTGGCGTAGTGGGTCTTGGGAAAGACGTTCAAGATGTATGTAGTGCAAGGAAAAAGTACTACACACGGTGCGCACAATGAATCGGCACACGCAAGATATTTCGACCAATGGCTATGCTTTAAATCAGACACACCTCCAGACAGTCTGACGCGACCACCTAGCCGATCGCGACATGACTTGATCTCACGCGATGGTCGCTCGAGACTAAACGTCGCGTCGCGTATAAGGAGATGGCTTCTCACAAATCGTACTCGATTGATTTTGGAGCGACAACAATCGCGAGCGACTCAATGTCGCGTCGCGCATTAGGATACGTAGGCTAAGACGTCCTAGGGAACGGACGCAGGAGAAAGCCCCAGAGGGCGAACATAAGGAGAGCAGTCGGAAGACTTGGGAGTAGTGTTTTTCCAGCGATGACTGGTAGGTGGAACGATGATTGATAATTATGATTGATGTATTATATTCGTCTATGACCATGATGTAAAGAAGTATATGTGAGGAATGTGGAAGTCCTTGATACTGTATATAGCAATGTGCGCCGTGAGCGATAGATGAAAGTTGAGTTCATGGATTTGTAGCGAGAGTGAGTATTGTGTACTACGGTGGAGGTGTGTTACCGTAAGATGTTTGGTGAGTGAAATGTGAACTATTGTGTGTACGCTTCATGAGCTGTAAGGAGGGGTGAAGTGAATAGAAGTGGTATGGTATTATACCAATGTAATGTTATTCTTGTAGGTGCCGAGGTCGGGCCGAAGAGCGCCGCCTACGGTGAGCCCAGGGGATAGGCCAGCATAGGGCCGGAGGCCACACATAGGCCAGGAGTGAAGCTGTCGGTGCAGGACAGTAGAGGCACATGAGTCGTGGCAGTCTGGCCACAGACAGGGATGTATATTTGATTGTGAATGTGCTATTGAAATGCTAATGTGCTATTGCCATGTTGATGTGCTATTGAAATGCTAATGTGCTATTGCCATGTTGATGTGCTATTGGAATGCTAATGTGTTATGGCAATAGGAAGGTGCTATTGGGAGACTGCGGTGCCAGTGAAATATTAATGTGCTATTAAGACATGGAGAGGAGAAGCTGAGACCGAAGTGTCTTTAGAAAGTAACTACCGGGTTGTGGACCCGAGGAAGAGTGCATGTGGGAATAAGGCCGTTGGGCGGCAGTTAAATTCAATAATATAATGTATGTAATTGCACTTTAATCTTTATCTTTATGTATAATAAATGTGTGAGTCTGATGGGTTGTTCTGTTAAGTGTTATACTCGTTTGTTCGTGATTGTTGTCTTGTTATAACTATTACATCTCCCAGTCTGGGATTTGTGACAGTGAATGCCACCATCCACATTCTTCTCGAAGAGGTTTTAGAGGGTGATGAGAATGGTGTCTCATTCAAAGGATGAAGCCTGCAACATTTCTGATGCCTCTGGAGGTTACTGAACTTCATGTTGAAAAACGGGCAGTTTTGGTATTGCGGCAAATTGAATTGAAACTTCACATTAAAAGGGCGGGCATTATGAACCTTTGACATGTGAAACTGAACTATGATCACAAGTCTGTGGATTGCAAATGGGGCGGAATTTTTGTGTAGGGGGAAAAAGTTTGTTTTTGTGGGACTGAGTGGAGGTCACGTGGGAATGGAGTGGCATTGAAAACGGGGGCAATCTAACTCCGTTGGACAAAAAAGATAAGATAAGTCGCTCCTCCCCCCCCCCCCCACAGCCCTTCCCACCCCACCAAAGTTGAAGAGGAATGGAAATGGATTTTACTGCGTTTGTACCCTTGCACAATGTTTTTCAATGTTCAACAGTTCTCCACTGCACATCTTGACCCAGTAATCTTCCAGCCTCCCTGATCTAAAAAGGCCAAAGGTCACTAGCAAAGTTTTTAATGCACAAAGTCGCAGAAAAGATTTTTCAAATTGTAGAATCTCTGTAAAACACTGGATTAGATAATTATGCTTTTAGAAGCGCAGAACACAAAATAGACACATCTTGCAGAAAAGAAATTTTGGCAAAACGGGCTTCCATACTCGATATAAGATGGTCATCTCGTGGGGAGTTAAGATACAAAACAAAATATTTCACGTCTATTTGGTTTAATTATTTCTTCCATCTGAAAACTCCACACACACAGCACAAACTCTGATGACAATTTTATCTCGATTATCGATCTTAAGTTTTATTTCCTTTCTTTAATTTTTAAAAACTGGCAATGGTTGACCTGCAGGGGGAAAATGTCCCTAAGAAGTTCATGCGGATGATTAGCACACAGAACAAACAAATGTCATAAATCTCAATGTTTTTGGGGTAAACCTGGTGAAATCCTTGTGTCAATCAAACATGACACAGACCAGGTTAATATCCTTCACTAGGGGTTTATCAAATAATACAAAATGCAACGTATTTCTTCTATATGATCTGTTCTGGCAGTTCGGTCTATATTTGATGAGTTTTTCAGAGTTCAGAATTTTAACCCGATGAATAAGACTTAACCGTCATGAATGAGGATTTTTTTTTTAATTAAATGAGTGGACACAATGCAATTTACCGAAACGTTCTTCCTTTTTTTTTATTTTTACAAACAGCTGAGCGTGACAGAGAGAGAGAGAGGGGAGATAGACAGACAGAGAGTGAGAGAGAAAACAAATATTATGAAAACAATATTCTGTGCATGCATTTCTGAAAGAGATCACGTGAACTAAGGGTGGCCATCGAGTGCCGGTCAGACAAATAACAGACCAGAGACATGATGTGAACTATGCCAGAGATTAGGGCAAGGCATGGCTTAAACTGACACTAGAAGCCTTCGCATGAGTCATGAGTCAGCCACACACAGGGACATTACGATGGGGAAAGAATACAGAAATCGACTGAACTATCCAGAAGGTGGAGAGGATCAAAGAAATGGTAAACAATCGTCCAATGAAATGAAAGGTAAATAAATGAATGAATGAATGAATGAATGAATGAGACATCAAGTACAAGATAAGTAGACAAAATGCTGGGGAAAACCCAAAGTCCAGAAGAAGGAAGGCAAAAGCAACGTTGTGGTCAGTGATCGATGACAGAGCCGAAAAGAAATCAAAAGAAAATGTCCAGATCACAAAAATCCCCGGTTCACTCAAACATCTCCGGCCGTCTTTCAAGCGAGGTCAAGAAAAATAATAAAGTTCCTAGGACCGTCTGCAGTCCAAACTACTGACCATTCGGCCATACTGTTGTGAAAACCTGGCTATACGGAGTAGCGGTACAAAGTAAACAATCCTTTTTTTTTCAGGTTCTATTTTACACGTGATCTATCTATCTATCTATCTATCTATCTATCTATCTATCTATCTATCTATCTATCTATCTATCTATCTATCTATCTATCTATCTATCTATCTATCTATCTATCTATCTATCTATTTATCTATCTATCTATCTACTTATCTATCTATCTATCTATCTTACTATCTATCTATGTAGTTATCTATCTATCTATCTATCTATCTATCTATCTATCTATCTATCTATCTATCTATCTATCTATCTATCTATCTATCTATCTATCCATCTACTTATCTCTCTATCTATCTATCTATCTATCTATCTATCTATCTATCTATCTATCTATCTATCTATCTATCTATCTATCTATCTATCTGCCTCCTGCCTGTCTAGCTGTATAATAAATATATCTGTCTGTCTATCATTGTCTGTCAGTCTATATGTCTGTTTTTAAGATAAGATAAGATAAGATAAGATAAATTTTATTCGTCCTTGTACAAGGAAATTTGTTTTGATCATTGAATACATAACAATACAGTTACAGAAGCAGAAAGTATGATACATAGCGCGCACACACACATATATACACACACACTGATAAATTAACTAAATTAACAAAATTAACAGTGCACACAATATGCTTCCCTAACTAAAACACATTGACCTGACACGCAGGACATAATTCAACTGTGCACAGATTACGATCAAGATGACGACATTATTGTAACATCCTAGTTGATGATGGAATAAACGATTTAAAGTAGCGCTCAGTTTTAGTTTTAGTTCGTCTGTCCACGATTGTCTGTCTGTCTGTCTGTCTGTCTGTCAATGTGTTTGTCTGTCTATCCCTGTCTGTTTGTCTATATGTCTGTTTTTAATTTCTCTGTCCATCATTGTCTGTCTGTTTGTCTGTCTGTCTGTCTGTCTGTCAATTTGTTTGTCTATCTATCATTGTCTGTCTTTACCCTTCCCTCTACACATTTTCACCGTACTATAATAACGCAAGAGATTCAAGTATATGGCAGACAGAGTGTGCGAATGTGTCAGAGCGTGTGCACGCGTGTGTGTATGTGAGCGTGTGTTAGTTAGTATGTGAGCGGGGGTGAGAGGAAGGCGGAGAGCGCGTTCGGTTCCACGTACGGCATCCACTTCCGGCCGTAAGAGAGGTCTACAATTTGCTAGAAGTGAGGACAGCAGGACAGGGTGACTGTATTGAACATGATCATTATTTTCTAGTCAGTCCCACTGTCCACTGGGCAGTCAGTGTTTGAGTTCCAGCAAGAGAAGGTGTACTCACGGAGATGGCCTCAAATCTTGCCATGCGACGGTCAATGTTGAAATGTCACCAATAACAGTTGTCATTGACAATTAGTTGCGAGTGTTGTTTCTGCAGTCTCTTTTCCCCATTTCCTCATTCAGTGAATGGATGTTGACAGAATTCGTTTGCTGATGAATTAGAACTCGTGCTAAATAGTTGTCAAGAGCTTTCAGCTTTCAGACTGTTTGATCTGTGCGATACTTGGCTACCAGACTTTTTAAAACCATCATAAAAATTGCATAGGTAAAACGACCTCGCACGAGCAACTGAGAGATTGCTCTAATGTGACACACGAGATGCTTGGGGACAAAAATGGGAAACTTGGGCCATTCGCACGCAGTGGGCTTGATAACTGGAATAATCGGGCAAAAAATGATAGAAACACGAAAATTCTCCTTATGATAGTGTTTAAGAATAATGCGTTGGCCGCGAAAATAATTGAATATGGCATCGAAATATAGGATAGCTGCCAACAATATAATAATATATAATTTCTCTTACTTGCCAGCAAAAAATCGAGTTTACAGCCACCTAAGTGCTAACTGACCAAATCGTGTCCATACCAAGCCTGTTTCATTCATTATCAACATAAATTAACAAAGTAATAACCCCCCCCCCCCCCCCAAATAGCCCACGCGTGACTCAACAAAGGGATATGTTAGTTACACATAAACATATTGCCATACTTTCCCTACAATTTGCTGTTATTACTAGAAAAGCTGGTTCAGTATAATCATTTTCAGGACATCCATTTTCAGAAACAAAATCTATCTATATCTGGATAACACTGTTTCATGAGATCTTTGGTGTCACATCGGGCAAAAACTTGAAACAAATGTGAAATGTGCTCTTCTTATGTGTCCGTTTAAAAGTACATTTATATTCTCATCCACCTTAAAGAAACCTGACCTATCTGAATGATATTGGAAATGCTATAGGAAATTACTGTTTTATTGGGAGGCGAGTAGGGTAGTATTTCCATCAACTTTATTATTTATTTTTTCAACTTTTTGCATGATTTCTGGACAGGGAGCTGAGGTCATGACGCACTTTTTAAACATATCCATGGAGGTTTCTGAACTAGATCTGACCCAGCTACATTATTTCTAGGCCCATATTTATCTTCTTGTCTAAGAAGTTTTTTCGTCCCTCACAGCTCTGCTGATTGAGAAATATTCAATAAAATGAAAGGCCGTGACTGTGTGCAGCGGCTGGGCCATTTCTGAAGTGAATAGAAATCAATGGCAATTAGTTGTGGTACCCGCCCTGACTGGAGCGTTACTGTAGTAACGACGTCCACAGCCTTTTTTTAAGATCTATCTATCTATCTATCTATCTATCTATCTATCTATCTATCTATCTATCTATCTATCTATCTATCTATCTATCTATCTATCTATCTATCTATCTATCTGTCTATCTGTCTGTCTATCTATCTATCTATCTATCTATCTATCTATCTATCTATCTATCTATCTATCTATCTATCTATCTATCTATCTATCTGTCTGTCTGTCTGTCTGTGTCTGTCTGTCTGTCTGCCTGCCTGTCTGTCTGTCTGTCAATCTACATACTGATCTATCTATTTGTCTGTCTGTCTATCTGTTTATCTGTCTGTCTGTCTATCATCCACAGAAGAACAGACAACTATCCATCATTTGGAATCAAAACAAAATCAAATCGATACCTAAAGATACCTCTCTGACCCCTTGTAATTTAAGTGAAATCGATGACTCCTTCAATAGTGATACTATGCACTCCGACTCACAATATCGATTACTCAAATGGAAAAATGCTGTGAGAAGCACCAAGCAGGTGAACTGTTTCCATTTCCAGGCATCAGACTTCCGTTCTAGCGCCCGGTAACAAGTCAGTAGAGAGACAACCACGGCAAATTTCTGATATCATAAATGTAGAACAGATAATTCAGCAAAGTGCAGTTTCGTTGAAATAGGACATATCTCAAGTCTCTCATTTTTGATAGGCTGAAGTGCTCTTTTGAGAAAGTGATAGTTTGTAAAGTTATCTCTTATCAACAAAATTCCTTCTGCGAGTTGAACACTGTCAGTTTCACTTGGGGAAAATGTGCAGATCCCAGAATTCCATCTTTTGATGTCCATGCAAGAAATTCTACCACTGTCATCGTCATTTCCCACCTCAGAAATTGTGATTTGTCTTGGTTAGAGATGTGAAGTTGGAGACCAGTGTTGGTAAATTGTGATCATTAGACTCAGAGTCTAATTATTTTGTATCAGCCATTCATGTCACGTCAGTTGTCTAGACCTTTCCTTCGCCACTATTGGTACCCTCTGATTGCATTTCCTCGGTCAGAGTACCTGGTTTCTTAATAGAGAAGGACTTAATCTTTGACATACTTCCTGCTGGTTAGCTCGTACTTCCATCACGGTATAAGCTGCTAATTTTGAATCACTTTTAAATTATGTAGGTGCTTTATTAACATTTGTACATGTGTACGTATTCATCATGTCCCACAATGCACGAGGAAGTAAACTCAAACTCCGGCCCGATTCTAATAGATAAACGTATGAGTTTGTTACAGTTTGATATGAAATGTGAGCTCACATAGAGTAGAAAATTCCCGACAACAACCGCCCACTTCAGCATGCCCTTCTTAGTGAGTCATTACTCCATGTTTTATTAATTTGTAGTTTGCTCATCGCGGGTACAGAGCAAAATGGTTGTATCTCCAGTGATAGGAATTCAGGTTCATAATGGCAATACTGTAATAATGAGTGTAACAGCTGAGGTTGTTCTAGCACGTTATAGTAGGGGGGAGTTAGTTGATCTAACTACAACCCTTTAGAAAACGAAACTATTACAGCTGTAAAATAAATAAACACGAGATCCGACGATAGATTAAATAATACTAAAGTTTAATAACTGTATAGTGAACAATAAATTACTAGGAAGACACCAGCGAAACTAAATATCTACGCCACACAAAAGGAAACTCACTTACTCACCCCCCAACCACTCACACAGGTCTATATATATAAACATTCCTACAGAAAGTTCCCGAAATAAACGTTACCTTTGCCCTCGCACAAACTAACCAATCACGCATCAATACGTCATCAGGTTACATCACTCAAGGCCAAATCTGGCGTAAACATTCGTTTCCACAACGTTATCGAATATTCGGGAACATACTAATATTTACTGAACGAGTCAAAACACCTGACAACAAGCGAGCGAGGAAAAAACTACTCACTAGAAAAGAAGGTCAGGTCACGGAGTACAGTACACTCTGGCGGTTATCAACAATAAAATGAAAAAGTAGTGGACACATGCTCAGCCACCAGCACAACAACAAAACCGGGGGAGGGCAAGGGGTAGCCCGCAGATGCTACAGTGACAAACTGCTTCTTGCAATTTTTTCGTTATTCCGCTATCTTTAACCATTTCCAAGTTACAGAGATGCAGTATTGTTGTATCTCCCTTTAAAATGTGAGCCTTGAGACCAATATTGTGGTATTTCCGAGTAAGTTCCCATTATTCATTTCACTGGAGATACAACAATTTTGCTCTATACCCGCGTCATGTTTTGTTTGATTAATTTTAAATTGAATGTTCAGGCACGGCTTACCCGAGTCTGGCCCGGAACCCAACCAGTCGAGCAGATTAGTGAATGATGATTGTCACGAGTGGAGTGAGTGCAATTAAGGGGATTGCTACAAAGCGGGTGTAGAGTAAGAAGGACTCACAGTAGACAGCAAGTTAAGCGTGCTGTTGTGAGTAGTGGGGGGGGGGGGTCTGAATGAGGCGAAAGCGCTGTATAACTATCACTGCAAGTTAGAAGGTCCGACGGAGCGGACCTGTGAATAAGAGCCCAGCGGGCGGACATAAGTGAAAGCAGTCGGGAGACGGATGAGTGTTGTTCCAGTAATGACTGGTATGTAGAACGTTGATTGATTATTATGATTGATGTATTATATTATATTCGTCTATTACCATGATGTAAATAAGTATATGTGAGGAATGTGGAAGTCCTTGATATTGGATATAGCAATGTGCGCCATGAGCGATAGATGAAAGTGAGTTCATGGATTTGTAGCGCGAGTGAGTAGTGTGTACTCCGATGGAGGTGTGTTACCGTAAGATGTGTGGTGAGTGAAAGGTGAACTGGTGTGTGTACGCTTCATGGATTGTAAGGAGAGGTGGAGTGAATAGAAATGGTAGGGTATTATACCAATGTAATGTTATTCTTGTAGGTGTCGAGGACGGGCCGAAGAGCCACCTCGATGAGCACAAGTGATAGGCCAGCATAGGGCCGGAGGCCGCACATAGGCCAGAAGTGAGGCTGTCAGTGCAGGACAGTAGAGGCACATAAAGTCGTGGCAGTCAGGCCACGGACAGGGACGTAGATATGAGAGTGAATGAGATACTATATTGTTGCCATGTTGATAGGCTAGTGAACTGATACTATGTTGTTGCCATGTTGATGGCTATGGAAATAATAATGTGTTATTGCCCTGCTGAGGTGCTAGGGGAGTGCTAAGTTGTATGGCAATAGGAAGGTGATGTTGAGAGACTGCGGTGCCAGTGAATCATTAATGTACTATTAAGACCTGAGGGGAGAGGCTGAGGCCGAAGTGCCTTTAGGAGTAACTACCGGATTGTGGATCCGAGGGAGAGTGTGTGTGAGAGTAAGGCCGTTGTACGGCAGTTGATTTCAATAACATAATGTATGTAATTGCGCTATTATTTGTATAATTATGTTTAATAAATGTGTGAGTCTGATGGATTGTTTTGTTAAGTGTTAAACTTGTTTGTTCGTGATTGTCGTCCTGTCATAACTATTACATCTCCCAGTCTGGGATTTGTGACACTGGGGGCTCGTCCGTTGTGACACTGGGGGCTCGTCCGTTGTGACACTGGGGGCTCGTCCTGTTTACCTGTGGTCATTTTGACATTGTGTATTCATTATATCTAGTTGTTTTTCTGTTGTGCTAGGAATTCGTGCTGTTGTCTTTGTTCGTGGGATGAATGGAAATTTCATGATGATATGATTTATGTATGTTTATGAATAATAATATGTATTGATGCATGTATTGCTATGAATAGGTATTAATGTGTACTTAAATTTCCGCAGAGTGTGTGTGCCAGCCTGAGGAGATAAGCAGCCAGAGCTCCGGCATACGTCAAGTTAAATAAAACGCTGATTGAAAGTTAAGTAAAAGTCAAAATTTTTGTGCCCTGGATTGTGGGCTGTTCCTTTAATCTGTCTTTTTCCCTGTTTTTGCTGTTTTTGTCGTTATAGGTTGTACGGGCGGTGGCGCGGGTTTGCTGTGGTGAGCGTAGTTTGTCCTCTTCGGGAGGTGGGCTAAATTTGGAACTTCGTTCATCACAGTGAACAGTTCTGTAGGGACCTGTATTTTTGTTTAGATTGTAGCGTTCTATCTTCCTCGTTGTTTTAGGAAGACGTTTCTCTTGTCCTTCTCCTCCCTATCTGTGGATACGTTCCTTTTTTTCAGACTCTGTTCTTGGTTGTACCGTGTAGTGTAATCGGCGTAGTTAGGTTGCATTTTTTTTTTCTCCATTATAGTTTTTTTCTGTAGAAGCTTGTCCTAGTCTGGTTCGTTGTCCTTGACGTACTTGTGGTCCTTCTACTATATTTCTTCATTCTTGTCGTTTCTATTTTCTTTTATAATTAATAGTGCATACATTTTGTAGATATAGAATTAGTTTTGCTGTAAAGGTAAATTTCTGAATTGTATTCTGAACTGGGTATTGTTATATCTGGTGTGATCTCAGGTCTCTAGTCGTATCGTTAGTGATCATACCGACAGGTTGGTCGTCTTATAATAGATACCATAACCATAAATCGGTGAAATGGCGGAACTCCAACAACTAATGAAGTTGGGTAAGGAACTTGGCCTGGAGGGAGAAGAGCTACGCGGCTGGATTAAAGAACAGCAGGCAGAATTGCGCGATGAGCGTGCTAAGGATAGAGAGCAGGAAAAAGAGGCTCAGGAAAAAAAGGCTCAGGAGCAGGAGAGGGAGTTAAAGTTAAGGGAGATAGAAGCTAGGGATAACCAACAGGAGAGAGAGACGCGAATGAGAATCGCGGAGTTGGAAAGCCAAAAGAATGCGCCAACAGAAGCAGTTGAGCGGCAGGTACACAATAAAGGTGGTGTTAGGATTAAGCTCCCTACGTTCGACGACCGGAAGGACGACATAGACGCCTTCCTTTACAGGTTCGAACTGAACGCACAATTGCAATGGGGGGAAAATAAGGAATTATGGGCCACGTACCTGGCATCGCTATTGCAGGGGCGAGCGTTAACCTACTTTAAAGAGCTACAGCGCGAAGACGTGCAAGATTACGATAAGCTGAACTCTTTGCTGCTTCGCCGATTTGCGCGTACCGAGGAATATTTCCGGGAGCAGTTTAGGCGAGCACGTGCAGACACCAGGGAGGACTTTGCTGCCTTCGTCGCGAGACTAACGGAGTATTTCGCGAACTGGGTAGACTTGGCGCATGTGGGCACGGATTTTGCTAAACTGAAAGACTTAATGATCCGTGACCAGCTGTACGCGTCGTGCCACAAAGATCTGGTGGCTTTCCTGAAAGAGAACGAACCCGCGACGGTGCAGGAGGCGTCTAAGTTGGCGGAAGCATACCGTACGGCGCATCCGTCCAAACCAGTCGCCAGGGCGTACGTCCAAGATGCGGGGTACGTCGCCGTTGTCGAGGGGTCGCCGGCAGGACTTAGGGACAGGTCGCGTCAGCGTGGTGCCTATAGCGGGCAAGCCCGGGGGCAGCGTAGGGGCTATCACCAATCACCGGCATATGGATCCGGTAAGTTTGACCGAGCAGGAGGGCTAGGTCGCGGTAATGGCCGGGGGCGAATTGTGACCTTTGCCGATGACCGACGGCATAGGGACTCTAGTTCCGGTCGCGATGGGTCACGGGGACCCAGGCCTAGTACAGCACAGGGAGCGGAGTGTTGGACTTGCGGACGCGTGGGTCACTTTTCACGCGAGTGTAGGGCCGCGAAGTGTTGGAACTGCGGAAGAGCAGATCACATCAGCGTGAACTGCCCTGCAGGTAGGATAGCGGCGAACGTGGACAGTAGCTCCAGTCCATGTTCCCCAAATAAATTTCATCATGCGGCTGCGTGTGTTACATCGGACAACGGAGGCGGACAGTATTCTAAGTGTCCCAGTTGTGAGAAGTTATTATCTTCCGGTGTTTTACCTTGTGGGAGAAAGATCCCCGTTATAAATTCATGTCATACAGGAGGTGGTCTTAGGGTTTATCCGGGGTTTGTTGGGGACGAACCGGTCTCGGTTTTACGAGATACAGGATCTACCGTTGTGGGAGTGCATAGGGACTGCATTCGGGATTCACAGCTTACAGGTGAGACTGTCCCGTGCATCCAATTTTCGGGGGCCATTGAGAAATTACCCATGGCAAGAATAATGATAGATACACCTTTCCTTAGCGGGGAAGTCGAAGCAGTCGTTGGTTGTTTTCCAGGCGCCCAGCTCATCATTGGGAATGTATCACGGGTGGTTTCCCCTTCCGATGAGAACGTGCAAGCATGGTCGCAATCAAAAGGTATTGACTTTTGCGCCGCGGTCGAAACACGTCGACGGGTAGCGGATAAAGATAAGATTAGACCTTTGGCGACGCCAGCGGTTAACCTAGATATCACGCCAGAGCGCTTGGCGAGATTACAAAGGGAGGACCCATCATTAAACCCATGTTTTGGGGAAGCGCGAACCGAGAAAACGAGAAGATATAAGAACGGGTCGTCCTCCTTTATTGTTCAGGCGGGCATTCTGTTCCGTAAGTATGTAACGGTGTCCTCCATTTTAAAGCAGGTCGTTGTGCCAGCGTTGCTGATCGCAACAGTATTGCATTTGGCACATGATGTCCCATTAGCGGGTCATATGGGGATAGCTAGAACCAAAGAAAGGGTTCTTAAAAATTTTTACTGGCCATCGATCCACAGAGATGTGCAGGTCTATTGTAAGACGTGCAGTGCGTGCCAAAAGACGACGCATAAGGGTCGTACACCCCAGGCTCCTCTTCAGAAGATCCCCACGGTCTCGGAACCGTTTAAAAAGGTCTCGATAGACCTTGTTGGCCCCATTCACCCAGCGACCGATAGGGGGAATCGATTTTTCTTAACGGTCATATGTAATGCTACGAGATGGCCAGAGGCGGTTCCTCTGCGGACCATAACGTCTGAGGCAGTCGCGGAAGCGTTGTTTGCAATTTTCGCTAGGGTAGGAATAC
Organism: Onchidella celtica; assembly: GCA_963931925.1. Taxonomy (NCBI): domain Eukaryota; kingdom Metazoa; phylum Mollusca; class Gastropoda; order Systellommatophora; family Onchidiidae; genus Onchidella; species Onchidella celtica. The sequence goes on along the minus strand of OZ007578.1, from coordinate 11,585,246 downwards.
CAGAGCAAATTCTGTCTGATAGGGGCGCGCAATTTACGTCGCAGATGATGAAGGAATTGTTCCGCTTATTCAGCATACAACCCATCACTACCACCCCTTATCATCCGCAGGCTAATGGCATGTGCGAGAGATTGAACTCGACGTTAAAGTCGATGCTGCGTAAGGTAGCTGCTGATCGCCCTAAAGATTGGGATAGATATATCCCTGCAGTGTTATTCGCGTACAGAGAGGTACGGCAGGAGTCAACGGGATTCTCGCCGTTCGAAATGATGTACGGTCGTAGTCCTAGGGGCCCAACTGATGTTCTTCGGGACATGATGACGTCGCCATCATCGGGAGACGATGAGCAGATTTCGGTGTTTCAGTACCTTGTTGATTTAAGAGAAAGACTATCTGCAGCGCGCACTATAGCAGAAGAAGCGTCTAGTATCGCTTCGAAAAGAGCAAAAGACTATAAAGATAGAGGTTCCAAACTGAGAATTTTTAAGCTAGGAGACAAGGTTCTGTTGTTGTTACCTACGGACCATAATAAGTTATTGATGACATGGAAAGGTCCTTATGTTATTGAGCGAGTTGTTTCGAAGGTAGATTACGCTATCCACATTGATGGATCAGTTAAGGTTTTCCATGTTAATATGCTACAGAGATTTTATGAGAGACCACAGTATCTGTGTGCACAGACAAGACCAGAGGAGACTGTCTTCTCTACTGCTTGTACGGGGGTCGTAGACCAGTTGGACTGTGACGTAAGCGACACCGAGGCGCAGGAAGAGTTACAAATTCAATTGCCGGAGTTAACTGCGACACAAGGTTACAGGGACGTAAAAAATTAACCCTGACCTTACGAGTTCAAGGAGTAGGGAACTTGAGACCCTGTTAGCGTCATTTCCGGATGTTGTTACGGATTTGCCGGGTCGCACTACGGTGATCCAGCACCAAATAAAGTTGACTTCGGATAAGCCAGTATTTCTTAGACCGTATCCGCTGCCTTTCTCTTCGAGAGATAGAGTCATAAAGGAAGTTGAGTCAATGTTGAAGTTAGATGTGATAGAACCATCAACATCGCCGTATTCATCACCCATCGTCCTCGTGAAAAAACTTGATGGATCGGTGCGGTTCTGTATTGACTTTCGAAGACTGAACACTATTACGATAGGCGATAGGGAGCCTATTCCGTTTCAGGAGGAATTAATAGCTTCATTGGCCGGGTCCACGTGGTTTTCCAAGATAGATTTGACGAAAGGGTATTGGGAAATCCCGCTTACTGAGGAGTCTAAACAATACACGGCGTTTCAAACGCCCATTGGATTATTCCAATTTAAGGTCATGCCATTTGGGTTGGTAAACGCGCCAGCGACGTTTGCACGATTAATGAGATTAGTGTTGAAGGACATACCTAATGTCGTGTCATTCTTTGACGATATAGCATGCCATACGTCGACATGGTCTGATCATATTCAGACACTAACAGTAATTTTTCAACGATTACGTCATTTTGGGTTAACCGCTAAACCCGCAAAGATGGAATTGGCATGTCCTGAGATAGTATTCTTAGGACATATTGTGGGTAGAGGTGTTCAGAGACCTGAAGAAACAAAAATTGACAAGTTAGTAGGGTTGCAAATCCCAAAAACAAAGAAACAAGTCAGAAGCTTAGTGGGAATTTTAAATTATTACAGAAAGTTCATTCCAAATTTTTCCTCCTTGTCGTCTTCTCTTACTGACCTTACTAAGAAGGGACAACCCGATAAGGTCCAATGGACGTCTGAATGTCAGACAGCATTTGATAATTTGGTGACAGCATTATCATCGTCACCCATTCTGATATTACCCGATTTTCGATCTAATTTTATCCTCAGAACGGATGCGTCGGACTCTGGTGTCGGCGCTTGTCTTCTACAGGAGAAGAACGAATGTCTCCATCCTGTATGTTATGTCAGTAGGAAGTTATTGCAGAGAGAAAGAAAGTATTCTGTGATAGAGCGTGAGTGTCTTGCCATTGTCTGGTCCGTCCAGAAACTAGGACGCTATCTCATGGGACGAGAATTTTGTATCCAGACAGACCACAAGCCACTGACATTTTTATCGAAGAATCGTTCGTCCAGCCCACGCTTGTCTAGATGGGCATTGGCTTTGCAGCCGTATACCTTCGTTATTCAACCAATTCCAGGAACCAGCAATCATATCGCCGACTACCTTAGTCGAGCCTAGGGCAAGATTTCAGGAGCTTATACATCGGAGGACAGGAACATTGACAGGATCTGTGTGAATGAGTCGACTTTAAAATATTGACATTATAAATATGATATGAAGAATGGTTGATAGGTTGATTGGCTTTTGATTCTGTATTAGGTATTGTGTTTAGTTAGCTATTGATGATGTGACACATATATGCATATTGCAGACCATATTGATCCCCATGTTTTCCCCCGATTCCGGTACTTTATATACTAGGGGAACTGCTAGGTCATTTTTTTTAGTGTACGTATTGCTCACGCTCACTCGTTGACAGTCATCTTGATGCGATTTGAAATTAATTGCATTAATTTTTTTGGGGTGGGGGATGATGTCACGAGTGGAGTGAGTGCAATTAAGGGGATTGCTACAAAGCGGGTGTAGAGTAAGAAGGACTCACAGTAGACAGCAAGTTAAGCGTGCTGTTGTGAGTAGTGGGGGGGGGGGGGTCTGAATGAGGCGAAAGCGCTGTATAACTATCACTGCAAGTTAGAAGGTCCGACGGAGCGGACCTGTGAATAAGAGCCCAGCGGGCGGACATAAGTGAAAGCAGTCGGGAGACGGATGAGTGTTGTTCCAGTAATGACTGGTATGTAGAACGTTGATTGATTATTATGATTGATGTATTATATTATATTCGTCTATTACCATGATGTAAATAAGTATATGTGAGGAATGTGGAAGTCCTTAATATTGGATATAGCAATGTGCGCCATGAGCGATAGATGAAAGTGAGTTCATGGATTTGTAGCGCGAGTGAGTAGTGTGTACTCCGATGGAGGTGTGTTACCGTAAGATGTGTGGTGAGTGAAAGGTGAACTGGTGTGTGTACGCTTCATGGATTGTAAGGAGAGGTGGAGTGAATAGAAATGGTAGGGTATTATACCAATGTAATGTTATTCTTGTAGGTGTCGAGGACGGGCCGAAGAGCCACCTCGATGAGCACAAGTGATAGGCCAGCATAGGGCCGGAGGCCGCACATAGGCCAGAAGTGAGGCTGTCAGTGCAGGACAGTAGAGGCACATAAAGTCGTGGCAGTCAGGCCACGGACAGGGACGTAGATATGAGAGTGAATGAGATACTATATTGTTGCCATGTTGATAGGCTAGTGAACTGATACTATGTTGTTGCCATGTTGATGGCTATGGAAATAATAATGTGTTATTGCCCTGCTGAGGTGCTAGGGGAGTGCTAAGTTGTATGGCAATAGGAAGGTGATGTTGAGAGACTGCGGTGCCAGTGAATCATTAATGTACTATTAAGACCTGAGGGGAGAGGCTGAGGCCGAAGTGCCTTTAGGAGTAACTACCGGATTGTGGATCCGAGGGAGAGTGTGTGTGAGAGTAAGGCCGTTGTACGGCAGTTGATTTCAATAACATAATGTATGTAATTGCGCTATTATTTGTATAATTATGTTTAATAAATGTGTGAGTCTGATGGATTGTTTTGTTAAGTGTTAAACTTGTTTGTTCGTGATTGTCGTCCTGTCATAAACTATTACATCTCCCAGTCTGGGATTTGTGACAATGATGTCATGGCCTGCAGTCCAGAGACAGTAATCTCCCCGGACCGCTTCATCAATAGACCTGGCACTTGGCCATCAAAAGTTTACTTACTTAACCCGTCAGATTTCGGCTGATTTTTTATTGCAAACAATGGAAGTTTCAGGACATTCTTTTGGATCTTCTTATTAGTATTCAACCTTGAGCTACTTTTAATATTTCACTGCCGCACAAGAGTGTTCGATGCTGAGCACGTTTCTTTAACAGGAATAGCGTGCCTAGCGCAATAGAGCACATTGGAGATTGTAATTGACAAAATTTCAGTTTGGTGTACTTTCCCTGCAAGGGAAGCAGATTTTTTTTCCACCTATGCAATCTAGCATGTAATACAATGCTAGTTCATTGTCGTACACTAATTGTGTGACAACAATTTGAGACGCATGCAATTCTGTCATCACCCTCCTGCCTGCCAAGATTTGAGTTAGTCCATCCATATGGCAAGTCAGAAGTCGGCCCAAAAATGCTGGGAAAAATATAAAATGAAAACTTTTTGTTTAGCTGGCAGCGCCAGGTTTCATTGACCATGGCTAGAGGTCTCGTGCCTGACTGCCAATCTCTTCCTCTTCCAGCTGGACAATCACATATTCACGTAACCGTTTAAAGTCTTTTTTGTTTCAGTGCGCGAGATGTCTCTTCCCGTCAGCTGCCCCGAGACAGTTTACACGCACCTCAACTGGTGAGACAGACAGACAGACTTGTTTCAGTTTCCCCAATGCGCAAAGTGCCAATTAATTCTACAGTTCACACGTGACACAAAAACCGAGTCAAAACCGACGTATCGCGGTGCGCCATCAGTCAAATGGAGAGCAGAAAATAAACATTCTGACAGCTTGAAATTTGATTGGCGTATTGGAAAACAACAAGAAACGGGGAAAAAAAAAATCATTTTGCTAAAATGCAGCTGGAGGCCACATCCGGTCCCTGTGTCTTACACAACGTCTAAACAGAATCATCTAAAAGAGAGAGCCCAAGGCAAATGTTTTCAGAGCTGACAGAATAAAGAGATCAGTTGGGCTGTTGTTGTTATTATTTGGTAGCTGTGTGTCTAGACTACAAGCCCCGGTGCTGACCAGCCGATTGGATCCGCCGACTAGAGCGGATGTTGACGTCACCACATGGAAGTTCAGAAATCTCCAGCTAGTTGGCGGGTGGGTGCACGAGCTCTCCCTCAAACCGAATGTGGTGACGTCACAAGCCAAGGAGTCCGCCAATCAAACTCGGCCATTGCGGGCCGAGGCTAAAGTTGATGGGGCATTGAGTCAGGTCTGTGTTATGTCAGTTCTGCTGTCAGATGTTAAACTTTGGAGGTCAACCAAATCTTGGCACAATGCCGGGGCTGAAACACTTCTGTCTCACCATTTACGGAGTTTCAAAATTGTCTTGAGACCGCTGCTGGATAGGGAGACCTAGCGGACTGAGACAAAACTGATGGAATGCAGAGTTGATACAGTGAGCGACAAGATTTGTGCTATGTAACATAAGGATTATTAATGCCTCAAACCTCTACTAGTAGACAGGACAGACATAAAAATTAGATTGAGTAACCGGTGAGAGAGAGAAAGAGAGAGAGAGTGAGTGAGTGTAGTCGAGGGTGCTCCAGTACTGAGCATTGATTGGGAACTTCTCCTGGGCGTACAGTTATTTCTTTTCCCATTTATATAGGCACACATGACATCATTCTCTCTCTCTCTCTCTCTCTCTCTCTCTCTTTCTCTCTCTCTCTCTTTCTCTCTCTCTCTCTATCTCCCTCTCTCTCCATCTCTCTCTCTCCCTCTCTCCCTCTCTCTCTCTCTCTCTCTCTCTCTCTCCCCCCCCCCCTGTCTGCCTATTATAAGTTAGAATGCAACTGCGAGGTAGTAGGACAATCAGAGACAAAAGGCCTCAACAAGCGGCACCAACAGCTGGTACAGCCTGAGAACTGTCCGGTAAAGTGTTCCACGACTCCCACAAAAAGAAGTGTTGACTGGTGCAGTTTCAACAACTCTCGAAGATAATGGTGGTAAAAGATGAAATACAATCAATTTCTCTGTCACTTTGTAGCTAGCTCTACTTCACACTACTAACTCGACTGAATGAACTTTCTCCACCCATCTCACACACTCACTATTTTGCTTTTTTGGTACCCCCCCCCCCCCCCGGACCGACCGAAAGACAGTTAGACAATTCATGATTAAAGAACTGTTATGAACGATCTATCACTTGTGTCCAAAATTACACGTCATCAGGTTCAAAACTATTATCCAATGGGGATCCCGCGTGCAATATTTGTAGACAGTGAGGAGATGGAAACGATGGACTGACGATTCTTGTAGTGAAGCATATTAAAATATACAGCTCTACTATGAATTATGACTTCCTTTTTGGTTAAAAGTCATCTCAGCACTAAAGAACAGGTATGACGTAACTGCCAACACGTGGAACGTGGCATATTTACCGCGACGACATGTCCAGATCGTAAAGGCCAGTTTACACTAGTAGGTTTTAGGAATAGAAAAAAGGAATGGGGGACTGTGTGGGAAGAACTCTCTTAGCTTTCCGTCTTTTGTTTTTCCGATTTCCCACTTCGAAACGTTGTTTGTTTACACTGGTCTGTTTTCTGAACGAGAAATGATGCGCATCGTTTGTTTTGGTCATGTTTTGAAGGGGGTTCTCGGAAAACAAAAGACGGAAAGCAAAGGGAGTTCTTCCCACATAGTCCCCCATTCCTTTTTTCTATTCCTAAAACCTACCAGTGTAAACTGGCCTTAAGGCTAAAACTGTGTTGTGTTGTAGACGCCTGGAATTTTTTTCAAATGTAGGCGGAGATGGGCACACTTGTGAGAGAGGAACACGTTGGAGAGTCAACGAGAACATGAAACTAAGGCGCGGCTGCAATAGGCCCATTGCGAATGAGGTCACAGAGTGTTTTTTGTACTTCCGACACCCAAAATGGCTAGTGGATCAGCTGACGAGTGTAAATTCGAGATATGTCTAAGCGGTTAAAATGCCTGCTGGTTGCATTGCAGTTGACTGTTATGACAGGGGTGGAAAGCATGGATCCAAGCTGGTCAGTGTCACGAGCGAGTGAGCGAGGATCAGTAGTTACGAGAAGAGGGGAAAGCGTGCATGTTGTGAGTGGGGGGGGGGGTCTGAATGAGGCGAGAGCGCTGTATTACTATCACTGCACACTAAGACGTCTAAGAAAGCGGACGCAGGAGAAAGCCCCAGAGGGCGAACGTAAGGAGAGCAGTCGGAAGACTTGGGAGTAGTGTTTTTCCAGTGATGACTGGTAGGTGAAACGATGATTGATAATTATGATTGATGTATTATATTCGTCTATGACCATGATGTAAATAAGTATATGTGCGGAATGTGGAAGTCCTTGATACTGTATATAGCAATGTGCGCCATGAGCGATAGATGTAAGTTAAGTTCATTCATTTGTAGCGAGAGTGAGTATTGTGTACTACGGTGGAGGTGTGTTACCGTAAGATGTTTGGTGAGTGAAATGTGAACTATTGTGTGTACGCTTCATGAGTTGTAAGGAGGGGTGAAGTGAATAGAAGTGGTATGGTATTATACCAATGTAATGTTATTCTTGTAGGTGCCGGGGACGGGCCGAAGCGCCGCCTACGGTGAGCACATGGGATAGGCCAGCATAGGGCCGAAGGCCACACATAGGCCAGGAGTGACGCTGTCGTGTAGGACAGTCGCAGCACATGAGTCGTGGCAGTCTGGCCACCGACAGGGACGTATATATGATCGTGGATGTGCTATTGCCATGTTGATGTGTTATTGAAATGCTAATGTGCTATTGCCATGTTGGTGTGCTATTGAAATGCTAATGTGCTATTGCCATGTTGATGTGCTATTGGAATGCTAATGTGTTATGGCAATAGGAAGGGGCTATTGAGAGGCTGCGGTGCCACTGAAATATTAATGTGCTATTAAGACATGGAGAGGAGAAGCTGAGACCGAAGTGTCTTTAGAAAGTAACTACCGGGTTGTGGACCCGAGGAAGTGTGCGTACGGGAGAAGGCCGTTGTACGGCCGTTGAATTGAATAATATAATGAATGTATTTGCGCTATTATCTTTATGTTTATGTATAATAAATGTGTGAGTCTGATGGGTTGTTCTGTTAAGTGTTATACTTGTTCGTTCGTGATTGTTGTCTTGTTATAATTATTGCATCTCCCAGTCTGGGATTTGTGTCACTGGGGGCTCGTCCGTTGTGACACTGGGGGCTCGTCCATTTTCGTAATATTTAGTTAGTAGGTATTTGTCAGTGGGCATTTGTTACTTTAGTTTTTGTCCACGTAATACTTATCTTGTGGTAGGAATTTGTGCTGTCTTTGTTCGTGGGATGAATGGAAATTTCATGATGGTATGATTTATGTGTTTTTATGAATATGTATTGATGCATGTATTTTGATGAACTAGCTGAGGTCCCTGACCCTGCCGGGGATAAATAGGTTTGAATATTGGTTTCAGTTCTGGGTGGTTATTATGGACCTGCTTCATCTGGCCTGTTCCTATTTGTTTATTTTATTTTTGTTTGTTTGTTTTTAAATAAGTCTTACTGCTCTGCCTTTGTGAGTTGACACCCTGCGCATCCCGTACAACTGCATGATTTGCGCACGGGTTAGTGTGTTTGATAGTGAACACATCGCAGGTAATGATAACGAAACCTTAAAATGGCGAACCATGACTCGAAATAGATCTGAATGATGGCAAAACAATAAATTTCCAATAAAAAAAACTACAGCGATTTGAGACTTGTATGCCTACACATAGTACGTTTTTTTAGGGGGCATGCTGCATCAGTGCATGCTAGATCTAGCTCTCACAGACACTACTGTGATTATGAATCGAATTCCGGGGCCGGAAGTGGAAAAGCGATTAACAAAGAAAGAGGTCATAGGTTAACGAACGTACAATTCGAATCAAACGCTCTCGCAAATTTACTGTTCCATTCTTATCGCATTATTGGAATAACTCACGAATCCCATAAGCTTTTTTATGCCTATGTACATAGGAACACTGGTCAGTATCGTACAATTGTGTGTGCCAAATTTCAGTTCAATACGTCCAGTAGTTTTTGAGTCCATAGGGAACAAAGGGGTTTTCTTACATTTTTTTTGTATAGATATGTATTAATGTGTACTTAAATTTCTGCAGAGTGTGTGTGCCAGCCTGTAGAGGTCAAGCAGCCAGAGCTCCGAGAAAGGGGAGGAACTTAAGTCTAGTAGAAAGTTAAGTGAAACTGAAATTTTGTACCCTGGATTGGGGGATGTTCCTTAACCTGTCTTTTTCTCTGTTTTTGCTGTTTTTGTTGTAATTGATTGTACGGGCGGTGGCGCGGGTTTGCTGTGTTGAACTTAGTTTATCCTTTTAAAAAGGTGTGGTAAACTTTGGAACTTCGTTCATCACAGTGAACAGTTCTATAGGGACCTGTATTTTTGTTTAGATTGTGGCGTTCCATCTTCCTCGTTGTTTTAGGAAGACGTTTCTCTTGTCCCTCTCTTACCTATCTGTAGATACGTTCTTTTTTTTCAGACTCTGTTCTTGTTCGTACCTTGTAGTGTAATCGGCGTAGTTACGGTGCATTTTTTTTCTATTATATTTTCTTTTTTAGGTCTTTGTCCTAGTCTGGTTCGTTGTCCTTGACGTACTTGTGATCCTTCTACTGAATTCCCTCATTTTTGTCTTTTCTATTCTCTATTGTTATTTGATAGTGCTATACATTTAATGAATATAGAATTAGTTAGGAAGTAGGTTATAAAATGTTCGGTAGGTAAATTTCTGAATTGTATTTGAGACAATTGGGTGTTGTTATATCTGGTGTGATCTCAGGTCTCTGGTCGTGTCGTTAGTGATCATACCGACAGGTTAGTCTTTTTCATAATACATACCATAACCATAAATCTGTGAAATGGCGGATCTCCGTGAGCTCATGAAATTGGGTACGGAACTTGGCCTTGAGGGAGAGGAGCTGCGCAGCTGGATTAAAGAGCAGCAGGCGGAATTGCGCGAGGAGCGTGCTAAAGATAGAGAGCGAGAAAAAGAGGCTCAAGAGCGGCAACAGGAAAGAGAGGCTAAGGATAAGGAGCAGGAAAGAGAGGCTAAGGATAAGGAACAGGAAAGGGAGTTTAAATTAAAGGAGTTAGAAGCTCAGCGAAGGGAGAGACAGGCTAAGGAAAGGGAGCAGGAGATAAAGTTAAAGGAGATAGAGGCGCAAGTAAAGATTGCGGAGTTGGAAATCAAGAAGAATGCGCCAACAGAAACAGTTGAGCAGCAGGGGCAAAATAAAGGTGGCGTTAGGATTAAGCTGCCTACGTTCGACGACCGGAAGGACGACATAGACGCCTTCCTTTACAGGTTCGAACTGAACGCACAACTGCAATGGGGGGAGAATAAACGATTATGGTCCACGTACCTGGCTTCCTTGTTGCAGGGGCGAGCGTTAACCTACTTTAAAGAGCTACAGCGCGAAGACGTACATGATTACGATAAGCTGAAGTCTTTGCTGCTTCGCCGATTTGCGCGTACGGAGGAATATTTCCGGGAGCAGTTTAGGCGAGCACGTGCGGATACCAGGGAGGACTTTGCTGCCTTCGTCGCGAGACTAGCAGAATATTTCACGAACTGGGTGGACTTGGCGCATGTGGGCGCGGATTTTGCTAAATTGAAAGACCTAATGATCCGTGACCAGCTGTACGCGTCGTGCCATAAAGATCTGGTGGCTTTCCTGAAAGAAAACGAACCCGCGACGGTGCAGGAGGCGTCTAAGTTGGCGGAAGCATACCGTACGGCACATCCGTCCAAACCAGTCGCGAGGGCGTACGTACAGGATGCTGGTTACGTCGCCGTGGTTGAGGGGTCGCCGGCAGGACATAAAGACAGGTCGCGTCAGCGTGGTGCCTATAACGGGCAAGCCCAGGGGCAACGTAGGGGGTATCACCAATCACCTGCATATGGATCCGTTAAGTTTGACCGAGCAGGAGGGTTAGGTCGCGGTAATGGCCGAGGGCGATTTGTGACCTTTGCTGATGACCGACGGCATAGGGACTTTAGTTCCGGTCGCGATGGGTCACGGGGACCCAGGTCTAGCGGAGCACAGGGAGCGGAGTGTTGGACTTGCGGACGCGTAGGTCATTTTTCACGCGATTGTAGGGCCGCGAAGTGTTGGAACTGCGGCAGAGCAGATCACATCAGCGTGAATTGCCCTGCAGGTAGGATAGCGGCGAACGGGGATGACAATCGCAGTGGCGCCAGTCCATGTTCCCCTAATAAATTTCATCATGCGGCTGCGTGTGTTACATCGGACAACGGAGGCGGACAGTATTCTAAGTGTCCCAGTTGTGAGAAGTTATTATCTTCCGGTGTTTTACCTTGTGGGAGAAAGATCCCCGTTATAAATTCATGTCATACAGGAGGTGGTCTTAGGGTTTATCCGGGGTTTGTTGGGGACGAACCGGTCTCGGTTTTACGAGATACAGGATCTACCGTTGTGGGAGTGCATAGGGACTGCATTCGGGATTCACAGCTTACAGGTGAGACTGTCCCGTGCATCCAATTTTCAGGGGCCATTGAGAAATTACCCATGGCAAGAATAGTGATAGATACACCTTTCCTTACCGGGGAAGTCGAAGCAGTCGTTGGTTGTTTTCCAGGCGCCCAGCTCATCATTGATAATGTATCTCGGGTAGTTTCCCCTCCCGAGGAGAATGTGCAGGCATGGTCGCAATCAAAAGGTATTGACTTTTGTGCCGCAGTCGAGACACGTCGACAGGTAGGTGATAAGGGTAAAATTAGACCTTTGGCAACGCCAGCGGTCAACCTGGATATCACACCAGGGCGCTTGGCGACATTACAAAAGGAGGACCCATCATTGAGTCCATGTTTTGAGGAGGCGCGAACGGAGAAAACGAGGAAATATAAGAACGGGTCGTCGTCCTTTGTTATTCAGGCGGGCATTCTGTTCCGTAAGTATGTAACGGTGGCCTGCATTTTAAAGCAGGTCGTTGTGCCAGCGTTGCTAATCGCAACAGTATTGCATTTGGCACATGATGTCCCATTAGCGGGTCATATGGGTATAGCTAGAACCAAAGAAAGGGTTCTTAAGAATTTTTACTGGCCATCCATCGACAGAGATGTACGATTATATTGTAAGCAGTGCAGTGCGTGCCAAAAGACGACGCATAAGGGTCGTACACCCTAGGCTCCTCTTCAAAAGATCCCCACGGTTTCGGAACCGTTTAAAAAGGTTTCGATAGACCTTGTTGATTTAAGAGAAAGATTATCTTCAGCGCGCACTATAGCAGAAGAAGCTTCTAGTATCGCTTCGAAAAGAGCAAAAGACTATAAAGATAGAGGTTCCAAACTGAGAATTTTTAAGCCAGGAGACAAGGTCCTATTGTTATTACCTACGGACCATAATACGTTATTGATGACATGGAAAGGTCCTTATGTTATTGAGCGAGTTGTTTCAAAGGTAGATTACGCTATCCACATTGATGGATCGAGTAAGGTTTTCCATGTTAATATGCTACAGAGATTTTATGAGAGACCACAGTATCTGTGTGCACAGACAAAACCAGAGGAGACTGTCTTCTCTATTGCTTGTACGGGGGTCGTAGACCAGTTAGACAGTGACGTAAGCGACACCGAGGCGCAGGAAGAGATACAAATTCAATTGCCGGAGTTAACTCCGACACAAGGTTACAGGGACGTAAAATTTAACCCTGACCTTACGAGTTCAATGAGTAGGGAACTTAAGACCCTGTTAGCGTCATTCCCGGATGTTATTACGGATTTGCCGGGTCGCACTACAGTGATCCAGCACCAAATAAAGTTGACTTCGGATAAGCCAGTATCTCTTAGATCTTATCCGCTGCCTTTTTCTTCGAGAGATAGAGTTATAAAGGAAGTTGAGTCAATGTTGAAGTTAGATGTGATAGAACCATCAACATCGCCGTATTCATCACCCATCGTCCTCGTGAAAAAACTTGATGGATCGGTGCGGTTCTGTATTGATTTTCGAAGATTGAACACTATTACGGTAGGCGATAGGGAGCCTATTCCGTTTCAGGAGGAACTAATAGCTTCATTGGCCGGGTCCACGTGGTTTTCCAAGATAGATTTAATGAAAGGTTATTGGGAAATCCCTCTTACTGAGGAGTCTAAACAATACACGGCGTTCCAAACGCCCATTGGATTATTCCAATTTAAGGTCATGCCATTTGGGTTGGTAAATGCGCCAGCGACGTTTGCACGATTAATGAGACTGGTGTTGAAGGACATACCTAATGTCGTGTCATTCTTTGACGATATAGCATGTCATACGTCGACATGGTCTGATCATATTCAGACACTAACAATAATTTTTAAACATTACGTCATTTTGGGTTAACAGCTAAACCCGCAAAGATGGATTTGGCATGTCCTGAGATAGTATTCTTAGGACATATCGTGGGTAGAGGTGTTCAGAGAGCTGAAGTAACAAAAATTGACAAATTAGTAGGGTTCCAAATCCCTAAAACAAAGAAACAAGTCAGAAGCTTAGTGGGAATTTTGAATTATTACAGAAAGTTCATTCCAAATTTTTCCTCCTTGTCATCTTCTCTTACTGACCTTACTAAGAAGGGACAACCCGATAAGGTCCAATGGACGTCTGAATGTCAGACAGCATTTGATAATTTGGTGACAGCATTATCATCGTCACCCATTCTGATATTACCCGATTTTCGATCTAATTTTATCCTCAGAACGGATGCGTCGGACTCTGGTGTCGGCGCTTGCCTTCTACAGGAGAAGAACGAATGTTTCCATCCTGTATGTTATGTCAGTAGGAAGTTATTGCAGAGAGAAAGAAAGTATTCTGTGATAGAGCGGGAGTGTCTTGCCATTGTGTGGTCCGTCCAGAAATTAGGACGTTATCTCATGGGACGAGAATTCTGTATCCAGACAGACCACAAGCCACTAACGTTTTTGTCGAAGAATCGTTCGTCCAGCCCACGCTTGTCTAGATGGGCATTGGCTTTGCAGCCGTATACCTTCGTTATTCAACCAATTCCAGGAACCAGCAATCATATCGCCGACTACCTTAGTCGAGCCTAAGGGAAGAGTTCAGGAGCTTATACATCGGAGGACAGGAACATTGACAGGATCTGTGTGAACGAGTCGTCGACTTTAAAATATTGACATTATAAATATTATATGAAGAATGGTTGATATGAGGATTGGTTCTGATTCTGTATTAGATATTGTGTTTAGTTAGCTATTGATGATGTGATACATATATGCATAGTGCAGGGTATATTGATCCACATATTTTTCCCTGATTCCGGTATTTTATGTGCTAGAGGCATTGGTAGGTCATTTTTATGTAAGTATTGCTCACGCTCACTCGTTGACATCTTGATGCGATTTGAAATTAATTGCATTAATTTTTTTGGGGTGGGGGATGATGTCACGAGCGAGTGAGCGAGGATCAGTAGTTACGAGAAGAGGGGAAAGCGTGCATGTTGTGAGTGGGGGTGGGGTCTGAATGAGGCGAGAGCGCTGTATTACTATCACTGCACACTAAGACGTCTAAGAAAGCGGACGCAGGAGAAAGCCCCAGAGGGCGAACATAAGGAGAGCAGTCGGAAGACTTGGGAGTAGTGTTTTTCCAGTGATGACTGGTAGGTGAAACGCTGATTGATAATTATGATTGATGTATTATATTCGTCTATGACCATGATGTAAATAAGTATATGTGCGGAATGTGGAAGTCCTTGATACTGTATATAGCAATGTGCGCCATGAGCGATAGATGTAAGTTAAGTTCATTCATTTGTAGCGAGAGTGAGTATTGTGTACTACGGTGGAGGTGTGTTACCGTAAGATGTTTGGTGAGTGAAATGTGAACTATTGTGTGTACGCTTCATGAGTTGTAAGGAGGGGTGAAGTGAATAGAAGTGGTATGGTATTATACCAATGTAATGTTATTCTTGTAGGTGCCGGGGACGGGCCGAAGCGCCGCCTACGGTGAGCACATGGGATAGGCCAGCATAGGGCCGAAGGCCACACATAGGCCAGGAGTGACGCTGTCGTGTAGGACAGTCGCAGCACATGAGTCGTGGCAGTCTGGCCACCGACAGGGACGTATATATGATCGTGGATGTGCTATTGCCATGTTGATGTGTTATTGAAATGCTAATGTGCTATTGCCATGTTGGTGTGCTATTGAAATGCTAATGTGCTATTGCCATGTTGATGTGCTATTGGAATGCTAATGTGTTATGGCAATAGGAAGGGGCTATTGAGAGGCTGCGGTGCCACTGAAATATTAATGTGCTATTAAGACATGGAGAGGAGAAGCTGAGACCGAAGTGTCTTTAGAAAGTAACTACCGGGTTGTGGACCCGAGGAAGTGTGCGTACGGGAGAAGGCCGTTGTACGGCCGTTGAATTGAATAATATAATGAATGTATTTGCGCTATTATCTTTATGTTTATGTATAATAAATGTGTGAGTCTGATGGGTTGTTCTGTTAAGTGTTATACTTGTTCGTTCGTGATTGTTGTCTTGTTATAATTATTGCATCTCCCAGTCTGGGATTTGTGACAGTCAGATTCCCTATCATCCGTGTAAACAAGGGAAAGGAAGTGAAAGAAGTGACCGAACGTCTCCCATGTGCGTATACACACGTGTCATTGTTTACTGTACTGAACTTTTTTTTAGCCCGCCGCCGATTGGTTCGCGACGCCTGAAGTGCTCACAGTGCAAATCAGCTAACGAATCAAAATCAATGCTACCACCGCCATGGTTATGCGTCGGTCCTGACAACTAAAATGGCCGATACCCACAATGGGCCTATATGTCAGCACAACTCAAGTTGCCGCCCAGTACTAGTATCTGTCCACCAGCATGTAGTCAACATTCGCATTCAACAACGCCATTGCAAGTATTCACGGATCACCCTAGATGCACTCTGATTTGTAAGCTTGTCTTACCTGACTTTCTCTGTTTAGTTCCTCTTCTTTCTTTTCCAAGATGTGAGTCTGGGTATAAATCCACCTGCCCATCTCCCGTACCCGGAGAGCGATGACCACACCCGTACAGATGCCTATAAACCCGATCAGTATGTCCAGCACCACACGCCTGCAATTCATGTGCAAACATAATCATGGAATTCTTGATTCACTTTATATTGTCCAAATTTATTCTTTGTGTTTTATTTCTAGCATTAACTAATTTGAGACCAAAATGTCAAATAAAACCTGATAAAATAAAAAAAAAAGTAAAATAAAATAAAATGTTGAAGAAAAACAAAAGATTTAAAATCATTTTTTTTTTCTGTTTACATTTGAATGGTCGGTGACCGTTCAGTTTTGTATCGCTGCGGAAAAAGAAGAAAGTAAAAGGAATACGCGAAACTTGAATTGTGGCAAATCGAATCACTTGACATTGTAATACATAGAAATCATTTGCTTCTTTCTTGTCCAAGATCTAAATTGCATCATTAAAGAGAAGGTAGATTGTCACACTGATTTTTTTTGATTTATATGCAACATTTTGTTATGAAATCCCAAGTTTACCGTCTAGGAGACAAAACAAACAACTGCCCAGCACGCTAAACGTCGCCGGATCTGGGGCAAAAGTTCATGTAATTTCATAAACTTCAGATCTGTTGCAATAGCAGACATTGGTGCATCAGTTGGAAAAAGTGGCCCCGACATCATCTCTCACATCTTCTGACAGGTCAAACAGTTCGATATTTGAGGAATCCAAAAGATTCTGTAGAGATTTTTATGTCACATTACTTTTTTTTTTTTTTTAAATCTTAACAACTTTATCAAGCCACCTAAGAGATGGGAAAATGTAGGCTAACCCGGTTTCACAGCTCGTCTAGTTATTAATAATGAAGTAAGGGATGTCCCAGGAAAGCGCTAAATGTCCAGGGGTAACCTCCCCCCCCCCCCCCCGCCACCCTCCCCCCAACCCATCCCCGTTTTCCGTCTCTCTGAGAAGATGTGACGAGTTGGTTACCCAGACGATGAACTACCGATACTTGCCTTGCTCATCGTGCAGTATCTCCCTGGACACTGCTCTACTCACCGTGCAGTATCTCCCTGGACACTGCTCTACTCACCGTGCAGTATCTCCCTGGACACTATTCTACTCACCGTGCAGTATCTCCCCGGACACTGTTCTACTCACCGTGCAGTATCTCCCTGGACAGTGTTCTGTCTGTCCAATGTTCGGGTCTCCAGCACCTCTACGAATGTCCAGATGTAAGTTTTGATCTGCTCTCGTTCTTGGTACAAACTGCTGAATGAATTACTCGCTGAGGCACAAGCGGAAGATGCATTGGTGTACAGATCTGAAATAGATGGTGACGTAATAGATTTTGACCGCAGCTGATTGGTCCAGGAAACTGACGTCAGCAAAAGGGGAATTGTGGCGCTTCTTCATTCTTTTTCTCTGACGTGTTACACAATCAAAGTATTAAGTGCTAAATGGCAAACGTGCAGAATGTGTTCAATGTACACGTTGCTGCTGATGTTGTTTGTGTTATTGCTGATTCTCATAATGGTAATGGTTGTATGGGAGATGTAGGTGGTCATATAATTATTCACCATTAATTGTTTACCATTTAGACTTTTCTAATTCTATCCTGTTGTCAGCCATCATTTTTGATGAAAATTACCTTTACACCCATGTCCACGACAGGGTTTTTTCACAAATGTTTGTCAGTTTCATCACAAACTGTCCTGTTGACAATTCTATCTCAATAAATAAAGAGTTGAGTTTATTTTTGTTGTGTTAGTTTTCAACTTTGGAAAAGAATGGTGGGCGTTTTTACACGTATTTGCGAACATTTCACAGACCTTGGACAAACCGTAACTTTATCATCCATCGCTGAATGAAGATTAAAACAAAGAAAAATGATATCTAATTCAAATGATTAAGAAGCAAAAGAAACAAACATTGAATGATTGGACCAGCTGGTGGCACTAAGTCATTTCCTGATTTCAGCCATTTTAAAACTTCCTCGTCATCACACATTAAATTTTCCTGAACATTTATCCCTGG